>JAOEGS010010769.1:0-26934 GCA_025447755.1 Corythornis vintsioides
AGGCAAGAAATTGTGTACTGGAAGAAGGAGGTAAGGGCAAATGCCCATCTGTTTTGGTGATACCAGCATATTCACTTCAGGCCTTTTGTCAGACTAGTCAGGTTGGGAATTTTTTGCCCAGATGCCAGTGGCATCTCAACTGTGTCCTCCAGGATATTTGATTCTTCAGAGTTGTCCCCCATTTGGAAAGTATTCTTGTGAGTCTTGTTGTCTACCTTCCACTGGAGCGAGAAGGGAAGAAGGTGATTTTGTCCACAAAGTCATGACAGACTATCACATTCCTAAGGAGAAAAAGTGACATTTTTCTGCACACAAGTGAAGGGCAACTGATCCCCATCTCAGCCTGTGAAATCCCACCTGGATTGGAGTCTGCCGAGTCTGCTCTGCCTTGCTCCTGCAGGAAGGTGTGAGGTTGGTCAGCTGCCAGCTCCTGGGGAATGATCCCTGTGAGATTATTTACTTTCCTCCCCCTTAATCAGTGTTTGGAAAGCACTTTAAAATTAGCAAGCACTCCTATAAATAGTTGGTATTACCATATAATTTTGCTGCCAGGTCTCCAGTGTAGAACTGGGGGTGCTTTGGGCATTTCAAATGTAGGTGTCTCAGCCTGGGCTGACCATCCTGAAGGTTAGTATGTAAACCCAGAGCTGGGAACACTGGAGAGCCACTGTGTGATCAGAATGGATCTCTCTTTCTCTAGAACAGAAATACATTTATTTCCCCAACTACGAAAATAGGTAATTTTTATTGTTGTTTCTTTTTATCTTGCATCTTAAACCCTTCTTGTGGGCAGTGTGAGGATTAACATGCTTTTCTGTTTTTTACTGCCTCTCCTCATTAACATAATGGAAAAAGAAAGTCACTTGTGATCTTGTCTCAGATTCCTGTCCTTCAGGGCTATGCTTTATCAATGGCCTGTATACAGTGATGTACTGAATTACATTAAAACAATTCCATGCTGAAGCATTCTCCACTTTCTCCAGAGGGTGAAAAAGACATTAAGCCCCAAATAACAATGTCTATTGCTGCAATCTGATTATCAGCAATATAGGAACTATTGCTTCCTACTCCATTGTCTCGATTCGGAGTAGTTACCTTGTTGGGATCAGCACTGACAACCCAAGCAGTGGTCTGGCTTCAAAAGAAAAGTCATTTTAAGACAAGGAGGATTGATTTCACTTATTCAAAGTACATTTTGTAGTCTTCCAACTGTAAAAGAATTAGGAAACTCTGTTATTTCTGAGCTTTTCTCCACAAAGATGAGAGCCATGGAATTGTGGATTATTCTACATGTTTTGGGGGGTGGGTGTGAAGGGTATTTTTTGGTTTTTTACTGTTATAGTGAAATCAGAAACTTCAATGGCCTCTCTTGATTTATTGGATGAAGTAGTGACTTTACTAGATGGCAGCACTGGTACCAAACTTCCCATTCCACCTTTTCACTTCCTTCCTCTGATGCCTTAACTCTCACTTCTTCACTCCTTGTCATTTCTGTTCATGTCAGTTAAATTCTCTTTGGGGTAGTTGATAGGCAGGTTTGTGTATTTTTACAGCACCTGCACAGGGCTGTGGTTGAAGCTTCTGGGTGAAATCATAACCAAAATATTACATTTCCTATCTGCTCTCTCAGGTTCCTGGCTGTTTACCCCACAATGAACCTAAGGGATTTTCCAATGCAGAGCTGCTGTTACTCTGCTTTTCATGAATAAATATATGAGCCATGACTTGGACTCACATAAAAATATGAATTTCCACCAAAACAAGGCCAAAATGTAACCACTCTTCAGGGCAGGAACTACCTCTGACTGTGTCTGTACAACATTTGCTAACAACAGGACGCCAGTGAGGGTGTCTAAGATGCAATTACATAATGCATACATCTAAAAAAATGGAATGTGTCATTACTGCAGTATTAAGCTATATTTGGAAACCACAAGAAGAAAAGTACTTACTGCCATTTTTTCTTTTCCTTCTTTCTGTTTCAGTGGGGGAGGGGGGGAGCCCCATGTCTTTGATATATGAAGCATTTTATGAGAACATCTTTTTATTTTAATAACTGCTAATTTGCACACCTAACATCAATAGCTGGTGCAATTAATTGTGGATGCAAATGAGAATGTTTAGCTGTCTAATCCACCTGATTGTGCCTATAAATCAGTGACAGTAATTATGTGTGTAAATGCTCATTTCAGCCTGCAATTAATTTGGCCAAAATTGATAGGACAGAAAAAAAAAAAACCACCCTAGGCTGAAATTTGGTCCCCAGCATGTACAAGAAAAAAAAAGTCTCTTCCTCCTCAGCCTCTTGCATCTAAATTGCAGAGAGCTAAGTAGACAAAGAGCAATGATTCCCCAGTCCCCAATAACTCACTGCCAGTGTTTCACAATAAAGTGCAATGGGAGAGGAAATATTTCCATAAGGGCTCATTAATCACAACATATTTGCCATGCACAGCCACTCTGCAGAGCAGGTAGAGAACCCTGCGGGACCCTGCCTGGCACAGCTGATCATTTTCAGCAGAGGAAAAGGCTTTTTTTTTTGTTTTGTTTTTGCCCAAATGCCACAGAACTGAAGTTGCAGATGGTTCCACTGGCAGAGCCAGAGCCTCCTGGCACAACCGTCGGCAGCCAGAGCCACTGTGGGTATTTATAGCCAGGGTGAGTGGTATCTCAGGAGAAGGATGCTGGAGGGGCTGTCTGCCCACGGTGTGCAGCATTCCTGGGATACTGGGAGATCATGTGAGGCAGTCCCAACAAAACCTGGCCCCAAAGCCAACTGCAGGAGGAAAAACCCACCTCTCACACACCCCTCTCTGTGCTGCAAGAGGTCTAAGAACAATTCAACTGCTTGTGGCTGAGGACCTGGGTGTTCAGGGACCCCACCAAGCAGGACTATACAGCAAAAGATTGCCTTGCAGCTCAGTGGCTCCTCACGGCTCTGGGCAGCCCGGCCATTCCAGTGTCTCCACCCCTGAGGGCATTGGGGAGCCCCTGTTAGCCAGTCAAGCTCTGCCCCATCCAGACCTGTTGAGTGGATTTGTCTCTTGTTGACTGCAGCCCTGTGATCTGGTCTCTGAGTGCTTCACTGCCACTTCACTCCCACATGGGGCTTTGATAAAATTCAAAGCCACCTGGTGTGATTTTAATCTAAATGTGAATTTAATGTGTTTTCCTTTTATATTGCTCTGATGTGCATTGTCAAGAGAAATGCTGCAGGCTCAGATCTTGGCCACTCAGCAGTTTCTCTGGTGCTGCTTCCCTGGTTTTGTTTGATGTGTCTGTGGTGACATGTGCGTTGGGTACAGGGTTCACTGGGTACCAGCACCGTGGTCGTTCTTCAAGGGGAAAGCTAAGGCTTGGGCTGTTTGCCAGGCAGAAGCCAAAAATCCTTTCATCAGCAGAAGGTAGCTCCAGAGTTACAGCTGACCAGAAGGGGGAATTGAAGGCTGCACACAGTCTGTATCCAAAGGGGTTCCCCAGCTCACCATGCTCCCGGGTTTAAGACAAGAACTTGTGAGAGGGAGGGGTAATACTGAAGTACTTCTCAACCCAGTTTGATCTTAACCCAGTTTGTGTTGTGATTAAAATTGACTACAGTTTTTCTTATTAGGAAATAAAATCTCACAAAAACAAAAAAAAGAAATTAAAGTGCTGGGAAAACTTATTTAAAAGGTCATTATTAAAGTCTTTCAAGACCAGGGTGTCAAAGAGATGTTGAGAGAAAGAGAAACAGAGATCAGCTGGTAGCCCAGCAGGGCAGTCCAGTAGAACACAGGACATCCTGATGCAAGACATTGTATCAACCTTCAGATTTTCTCTTTAAGTGAGACTGGTTTTTCAGCCAGCCTTAATTAGCTTTGAACTGAAATTGTAGGAGCGAGGTGGGAGCCTGGACTTTCTGACACAGGATAACAGAGAGCAGAATTAACTGAGTAGATCAAAGGCCACCCAGAGTTGTCCTTGTGCTCTGACACATGGGAGACCCCTACAGGCTCTTCCAGGACCCCAGAAAGCATCCCAGCTGCCCCTGCCTTTGTGTCCTGGGTAGGTTGGGGTTAATTAGCAGCAGCAGCTGCTGGGCCATCAGCTGGGCGGGGCCACAGCCAGCATAAATATCCCAGCCAGCCCAGAGAAGGTGAATATCAGGCTGGGCCTGGCCCTCAGAAGAGGAGGGCTGGGCCAAGGTGGGGGTAACTGTTTTCAGCTTGCTTCAGTGAAGCTGGAGCAGAGAAAGTTGGTGTCTCATGAACAGGTAGAGTTTTCCCATCTTCTCTTCCTTTGTCATTTCATAAGTACTGGTGTTTTCTGGTGTTGGTTTATTCAATTGTCCTTATCTAAACCTCTAGGGTCTCACTTTTTTCTTCCTCCTGGTGCTCCTTCCCATCCCTTGGGTGTGGAGGGAAGCACTGGGTGAGTGGCTGTGTGGTGCTCTGCTGCCAGCAGAGGTTAAACCACGATGCTTTATAGAACCATAGAGTGTCTTGGGCTGGAAGGGCCCTCTAGAGGTATCCAGTCCAACCTCCCTACACAGCAGTGACCTCTCCACCTAGGCCAGGCTGCTCAGAGCCTCATCCAGCCTGGCCTTGCGTGTCTCCAGAGATAGGCCCTCCAACCCTGCCCTGGGCAGCCCATTCCAGTGGTCCACCATCCTCACATTAAAGAACTTTTTTCTAATGTCCAACCTAAATCTGTCCTTTCCCAGCTTAAACCCATTACTTCTTGTCCTGTCATTACAAACCCTTTGGAAAAGACCTTCCCCTGCCTTCCTGGAGCCCCTCCAGACACTGGAAGGTCCCAAGGTCTCCTCGGGGCCTTCTCTTCTCCAGACTGAACAGCCCCAACTCTCTCAGCCTGTGCTCACAGGAGCTGCTCCATTCCCTAGATCATTTTGGGGATCCATTTGTCCCTTCTCTGGACATGCTCCAATCTGTCCACATCCTTCTTGTGCTAGGGGCTCCACAACTGGACATGGTGGTTCTAAAACCTCTCATTGCTCTTGCACCTGCTGAAATCTACTTCACTGGCTGGTCACCCTCTGTTTTTCCCAGGGCTTGCCCAGGTGACCAAAGCTGCCACGTGCTTTGTGACTGACACCCCTCTCCTCAGGTGAGCCAGCAGCAGCCTGCTGGGCTCCTGGATCCTGCTGCTTCTCCCTGGTGCTGCTGCATGGGCACTGTCGAAGTGACTCACTTCTGATCACCAAGGGAACTCGCAGCCAGATCTCTGCTTCTCTTAAAATAGGAACTCACAGCTACACTTTCTCTCCTCTTAAAATAATCAATCCCTGAGAAAAAAACACTATATATTTGGCAGTGTCTGAAGTAGGATGTGCAACACATCAGATGGGTCAGAAAGCAGGACAATGTGCTGGGTCAGAGTAGGGCCTCAGGCTAAGACTACCCCAGGCTTGCAGTGCAGGTGGTCTTCCAAATCCACATAGTACTCTGCAGAAATGGAGAGCAGATCTTTGCAGGCTCTGAGTTGAGGCCATTGCAGAATCTGCTTTTTTTCCCCCCTCTATTATTTGAAAAAAACTCAGAGGGAATCCATTTAATGAACATCCCCCCTGCCTTAAATTTCAACTTAGAAAAAATAGGTCTTTGAAAGGGGTGCTCTTTAACAAATAAGAGAGTGGTAAGCTTTTGAAATAGCTTTATGAAAGCAAGTCTCATCTTCAGTTTAGCTCCCTCTTATCAACTGTTACAAACTGCAGTCATTTTTTTTTTTTTAAATAAAGGTTAATTATTTTGAAGTACATTAAAAAGAAAAAAAAGGTGTTTATTTTCAAGCAGCTGTATTACCTGCAAAATATCACCCTGCGTTTCCATAACCTTTTCCTTTGATTTCTTAAGGTATTTCCACACCATCTACCTGGGGATCCGGAGCCGGCGCAGCGGAGAGGCCGAGAGGTGGAGGTTTTACTGGAGGATGGTGTATGAGTATGCAGACGTGAGCATGCTGCACTTGCTGGCCACCTTCCTGGAGAGTGCACCACAGCTGGTCCTGCAGCTCTGCATTGTTGTCCAGACTCGTACCCTGCAGGCTCTCCAAGGTAAGGGCTTCATTTACTTTCTTTAGGCTGTGTTTTTTAAGTCATTTTTAGGAAGAGGTGATTTCTCTTCCTATTTCTTCTTCCAGAGCTTGTGCTGCTGGCACAAGAGCAGATCTTGCTGCTGGCTGCTGTTAAGCTGTCCACAATGACTCAGGAAAACCTGTGCTGTTTTGTAGCCTTCCTTGCTGGCCTTGGGTTGTGGGTAGGATTTAGAATGTTTTGCTTTCTGCACGTCCTTGTGAGAAGAGCTCTTCTGATTATCCACTGGGCCGATGTGAAAATTGCATCAATCAAACTCTTGCTCTTTTCCCCTATGCCTTGTTCTGTGCCTGCTCCAAACCCTCCCCACTGCAGTCATGAGGGTCATACAGGATTATGCAAATCAGCAGAAACTAGCTCTTCTGAGGAGAAGATGCCAGTGGCTGTGCAGTCGTGTCCGTCCATTCTTGGCCATGCTTAGCTGAAATAACACGGGTCAGCTCCTGAGCATTCCCACAGCATCCCTTCCCTCAGGCTTTGGGTTTCCTTCTCAGGTTGATGCTTTCAGCAAGTGTGAGTTGTTTGTTTACCTGGGACATGTATGCATGTGTCCTGCCATGGGGGTTGTCAGTCAGCAATACAGCTACAAGAATATCCCCTTTCTTAGTGCTCTCTTTGATGGTACTTTTGGTTACCCAGCAGCTTTTCTTTCCCACTGCATTGTTGTTTTGCTTTATGGTTGCACCCAGGCAGAAATTAGTGGCAAGGGAATGAGGTGAATGGGAATGTGGAGGTGACATGTGTCATGAGGCAGGGAGGAGTGAAGGGAGGAGCTGAAGGGGCAGAGGGAGGAAGGAAAGGAAGGAAATGCAGCCATTTTGCTCTTTGTTTTTAAGAAGCCACTGATGTGCTTGCCACTGCTCAAGAGAAATCTGTGATGGCACCTTGCTCCAAGGAACTCTGAGTTTAGTCAGCTTGTTATGGGTAACATGCAGTGAGACTGAGCGGGTGGAAAAGGACTGGGAATAAAGTGGGTAACTCTGTGAAGACCTTGATCCTGGACAGTTTCCTGTGGATAAATCAGAGGCTTTTAATTTCCCTCCCCTTTGAACTGGTGTCTAATAGCAGCTGTCCTGCTTCCTGTGCTGCTTTTGGTTTTGTTTCTTTAGATCTAAAACTCTGTCACCTTAAGGGAAAACGAAAGCCAGACTTTGTTTTAATTAGTTGGTGCTCTGTAGAAGGAAGGTTGCCTAAGCACTTCCTACAGTTATTACTCTAAATACTGCTGCCCCACACCAACCACTCCAAACTGTTATCATCCAGGAGAAGGCATCATCATTTCAAGAAGCTTTTTCTGTCTCCCCACCCTGAAAAAAAGACTCCAGAGAGAAGCTTAGGAGAAGAACATAGCCAGAGTACTGTATGGTCAGCTGTAATTCAGTGTTCTTCATAAACTATTAATACAGAAGGCCTCTCGTCCTCATTTTAGTGCAATAACAGATCTGTCTAGGAGAAATGTGGCTGGTGAGTAGGCACTAAGCCTGTGATGTACTCTGCAAGTGGTTGTTAATTAGAGGAAAACCTGAAATGCTTCGATTTAAAAGGCAGAAATGGTTCCTGAAGCCTGCAATCAGCTCTGTGAAATCTACGTATCAGAAACCAGAAAGGAATAAAACTATAATTATGGATTGCAGCTGAGAAGGCTGAAAATATTTACTTATCTTCTCTTCCCCCATTTTCTTCCATCTTCCAAGGAGAAAAGGCTCCATTTAAAAGACCAAAGAAAATTAAACAAGGTTGTAGTATTTTCTTAAACAGTAGCACCATTATATTCCCCTGATGCAAGCTGGTATGTTTTAGTACATTGCCAGCTGGGACAATCTTTTCTGTTCTCTCTCCTTTTTCTTTCTTTTTCTTTTTTTTTTTTTTTAATGTTAAGGATAATGCATCACACTCTAGGATGGTAGATTTGCTGTGAGGCTGCATAAGGTGAGCGTAATTTCTTGGTGTTACCATGGTACAACTTGGGTGTTTTCAAAGGCCATGAGGTTTATGCTTCAACTAGCTGTCCAGTCACTGAGCCCCTTACAGACATCTCAAACATGGATCAATAAGGGGAGCTTTGGATTGATTTTATTTGTTTAGAGAAAACTACTTGGTTTTTATTATTGGTCTTTTACTTCTCTGTCCCGTGGGGCAAAGCCGTGACAATTTGTAAGTGCCAACACTGGTCCACGTTCTTAAAAGTAGCCTTCCAGCCCAGACCACAATTGGGGCATGGGAAAGGAATGGTACTGGAAATGCCTTCAGGTGTCTGTAGAGCAGTGAGGTGTCCCCTCAGCTCCACTTCTCCAAACTAACCAGCCCCAGCTCCCTCAGCTGCTTCTCAGGAGACATTTTCTCCAGATCCTTCCCCAGCTCCATTGCCCTTCTCTGGCTCCAGCCCCTCAGTATCTTTTCTTATCCTGCAGTGCCCACAGCAGGACGTGGCCTACGCAGGAGGCCGCAGCCGGGCAGTGTGGAGCAGCATCTCTTCTGCTCTGGCCCTCAGAGAAATCTCTGTTGATAAAAGGGTAGCTGAACCTGTAGCTGAAAATTGGATTCTTCTGCAAGATATCATCAAAACTGGCCCAATCAGAGGCAGTGATCTTTCTTATTTTGCCTACAACCAGCAGCCAAGTCCCTTCCAGAGAGGAAGAAGTGCAGTGGCTTATGAGGAAGATGACAGTTTCTTGGTGATAGTTCCTCAGGGGAAAAAAAAAAAATCAACTCCATTATGGTGCTGGGCTAAGCAGGAGCTGTGCTACCCCCTTTTTACCTCCACCTTTTCCACCCTAGTCCCTTTCTGTGGCACCTTATTCTGGAATGATGCCTGCAGACTGGCAGTCATCCCTTGGCACTCTCCTTTTACTTCGTTTTTCCCACTATGCCATTTGATTTTAGAAAGACTTCCCATCTTAAAATTAGCAAAAACCAGCGAGCAAAAAATCCTGCTGATCTGATTGGAAGGATACTCTCCTCCGTCAGCATACAGATACTGTCATCTTACTCTAGGGCATGATGTTCTAGCTGCTTCTAGATGAGGAACTAGACAAGATTCCTCCCTGGATTTACCACAGATGTCATTATTTATGCTGTATTAATTAACACATTGGTTAAATTATAGATTAGCTTCTCACTCCTGTTTACTGCGTACTCTGCTGGCTAGTCAATACTTGACATCTTTTTTCATCGCCCCCTGGGGGGGTTTGTTCTGGCTTCTCCAGACACTAATATTAATCAAAGTCTCTATCAAAGTTTAATAGAAGTCTAGTCAAAGTTTATCTTGTATAAGGCTGCAGTTCTTAATACGGCCTGGCAGCAGTGCAGCAGCCAGCTGAGAACTTCAGAGCTATTTATCAATTCATCAAGTTTCACTGAAGCCACCACACTCCCACAGTGCTGCTGGATTCTGCTGAAACTGCATTTCCACCACATCTCCCCGGCCAGCCACTGTCCCCTTTCCCATCAGCTCTGCTGGAAGCCCCTGCACTGTTGCTGTGCTGACAGCCCAGCCAGCCAGGGAGCCTTCCCCGTGCCACCACTGAGCATCGCTCGCCCGTCCTGCTCCTCCTGTTCCTGCCTGAGCTGAACGAGACAATCAGAGGCTTGCTTGCACTTTATGACATGGCTGATAGGTCCTATCTTTATCTGGCAGAAGGAAATTAGGTGTTAGCTAGTTCATTAAAAAAAAAAATCCTCTGACAAAACTCATCCTTGTGCATCGGGAATTCAGACTTTTTTCCTATCAGCTCAGTAAACCAAAATTCATTTAAGTCTTCACTTTTTTTTTTTTTTTAATTATTTTTTTGGGTGAGGACAGCACTGTGCTTTGGGCTGCTCTGTAAAGTACTGCCTACGTTTGCAGTGCTCTCGAAATAGAAATAAAAATGAGAAAAAAAGAATCCTGATGAAAAATCCGATTCAATGTATATTTGTATGGAAATAAAGTGCAGCGCTTGAGTTCTGGGCAAGCTGCCATTGCTCTTCCCCGTGCTGTCCAGGTTCTGCACCACTGCAGTCCAGCAACCAGCCCTTCCAGAGAGACAGAAGAGCAGAGCAAGCAGTAGCTACAGGTTCTGCCTGCAACTTGGCAAAACAGATTTTCAGTGACAAGGATGAACAAACACGATATGCCGTGGAGTCGATCTGTCTTCTGCTGGTGACTTCTAAACTGATCTGCAAGGCCCCTTTGCAAATCTTTCCATGTTTTCTTGCAGTGGTTAGGGCAGAGCCATCCCATTAGCACACCCTTGCTCCTGATAGGACAGGAGAGGGCTTCCTGAAGGCGATCTTGTCATATAATCCATTTCATAACCTGATTACAATCTTAAAACTAGTTATACCCGTTGTATCTAATATACCAGTTGGAAGTTTAATTCTCTGATTGATAGAGACCTGCTGCTGCTGTCCTGCTTTTTTAATCTCATCAGTGGTCTGCTCCTATTTATTCTTCTGCCATCCCTGTTTTTACACTTGTTCCCTAAGGAAATGAGGTTCATGTGATTATATAGTCCATTTCTGTCCTTCAGCCCCGACTTTTAAGAACTTCCCATCCATTGCACTGCTTCAATCAAATATAAAAGAACAGCCAGCATCTCAAAGATAATTATGTTGCTTTAAATGTTGTGAAAATAGCAGCCAAAACAGAGAAGAAAAAATGAGATAAATGAGAAGGGAAAAGCAGGCAGACTTCAACTGTTATTCTTTTTCTTAGGCACCAGCCAGTTCAAATATTCATCCTTCCAGACAAGGCACTGCACTGCTTTCCCCTTCCCAGAGGGACTATTGTGATAGACAGATGGGATTAGGGAATAAGAGACACTTTGATGGGAAAGCAAGCAGCATTCTTCCTGCTGCTCGTTCTCTCGTCTCAGGAGACATTCTGCATTCTCTTGCTTATTTTCACAGGCTTTCCCTTCATCCATTCCAGTCTGAATTCATCTTGGGTGAATATGGATGACCAAGACTAGACAGAGTCCTCCAGATTGCATTTCTCCAGAGCCCTCATACCTCTCATGGCCATAACTCACTAGGTATGGCCTAGGATTGTAATTCCCTGTTGACTCAGGCATTGCACTGGTTAATCCTAGTTACTTCATTATATTTTAAAGTACACAGGCTCTTCTGGTGTCATGTCACTCTGATAAGGCTTCAACTGCATTAAGGAAATTTCTTAGCAACTAAATGCATGTAATGACATTTCATCTCATTTCTACATTTCCAATCTGCAAGGAAAAAATCCTTCTGGATTTTTTTCCACGTACCACACTCCTTTTCTATATATTGGTCTCCCAAAACCTTATTAGTAGATTGCTTTTTAAAACCAGGTCATTAAGAGAAATGCCCAGAAAAGATGGGCTGAAAGAGTCGCTGAAAGATGGTAATAGAAAACCTGCTCTAGCCCAAGATTTTCAATAGCATTTCAAAATAATCCTGCTCTATCTTTCTTTAACTAGTTCCTTTACTTACTTTAGCTACTTTCTACTACTCCCCCCTTTCTTAAGCTTCACCTGTATTTTCCCTTGGCATGGTAATCACCATTCTGCCAAAGTTTTGATAGATCAGATCTGCCGTGTTCTATGTGTTGAGAAAGGGGCTATAAAAGAAAGATACCAAGTTAGCCCAGGCTGTCTTGTGACCTACATTTTGCAGACGTCTGTTATTTTTCATCTTCTTTTCTATTTACCTTCATTTTCAAATAGTTTTTTGCTTTAGAAGCTGCTCTACAGCTTTGTGTTGTAAAGAAACTTACCCTGTAGCCTGTTTTAGCTGCTTGCTTGTGACATGCACCAGATTTCCTCTTCTCCAGTCACGTGGCACCAGTTCTGACTGGAGGGGGTTACTTCAGATGCTTCTCACCAGCAATAGGCCTTCACACACCAGCTTTTTTGAGTCTTGAAACAGGTTTTCTGACTGCACTAGGTGAAAACAAGGAGCTTGGAGCTTTGCTTCCATCTACAGCAATGAAGATTTCCCCTCTGTTCCCATTTCCTATCAGCTGGCTCTGTCTCTGGGCCCTTCTTTCAAGGCCCCCTGATTGTAAACTGACCTAAAAGGCACAGCCTTTATTGATGATGATCACTTTTTCTTTCCATCTAGGCAGCATTTGAGAGGTAGCTTTGCATACAGACAGGTTTTGAGGCTTTTTTTTCAGCAGTTTTGTGATATGCAGGGCTTTAAAGCTCCAGAAATACTGTGCCTTAAAGAAACTCTTAAGTCTCCTCCATAGAGAAGTTCCTGAACAACTGACTCCTGCTGCCTTCACTCAGTTCTTTAAAATTCTGATAGACAGACTTACTAACAGATCTATTTTTGTTTACGTCTCCATTTTATTTAAATTAAACCCACATTCATGTGATCCATTGCTATTTTTTTTTACAATTAGCTGGCCTGTAACAACCTCAATACTTTCTGTGACTAAGTTTAGAAAGAAGCCTCTCTGCTTTCTGTCAGAAAATCTGTCAGTTGACATGCTCTGGAATATCTGGAGTAGCATTTGCCTTCAGCAGCATTTGTTCTCCAGCCCCTATCTGAGAAATTGGAGTCTGCCATAATGAGACAATTCTCTGCAGAATTTCTCCCTGTAATAACTTTGAGCATCTCTACCCGTATCCAAATTTAACTCTGGGATTCTACAGCAGACTCTTAACTACCCACTATCCTTTCCCATAGCACTTTGGTATGCAAACAGAATCTGTTATATTGGGGATCCCTTTCTGGAGCATCAGTCTGTCATTCCATTCACACACACCAATTTACCAGCATCTCTCCTGAATCCCAGCTCCCTTCCAGTGCCAATGTCCAGGGAATGATACAAGTCTGTGATCTTTCTGTAACCCTGTAGTTCTCTTTGTAACCCTACAGTGCTTTATGTCCTGCACCCATGGCTTTTCCAGATGTCCTGTCCATTCATTTATCTATTGGTAGGATGTCCCTTCCAACCCCTGCCATTCATTCATTTATCTATTGGTAGGAGGTGCCTTCCAACCCCTGCCATGCTGGGATTGTGTGAATAGCCAGGGCTCCAGTGAGACTCCAGTGGAAGTTCCAGTCTGGCCCAGGAGGATCATCCCCATGGGCACCTTCTCACTGGAACCTCTGGAAATGCTTTCAGAAGTAAAGACTATTGACTGGGCTGGGGTTTACAGGACCAAAAAGTTATTAATTCACTCTTTTGTGTTAGGCTTGATATTCCACCTACTGGGGATACAAACCATTTAAATGTATTTTATTAGGTTTTGGTTTCCCTAGCTAAATTATAATAAGAATAAATTTAGAATCCTTATTTATTTATTTGCTTATTTATTATTTCCTGTGGGTGTTATTTCTCGCAGTGTTTCAGTTAATAAAGTGGTAAACCAAATGCTATTCTCTGTATACAATGAATACCATTTAAAAGCAAATGATTAATGGATTTTGTGTTGTGGTCAAAGAGAGGATTTCTAGTTGTAGTTTTAATTGGGGCATTTAGTGTATTGCTTGTGTGCCTGGGTGGCCAGCGTGTGACTCCTGTGAGTTCAATGACCTGGTCAGGGAGAATCTTAGGACAGGAGGCTACTGAAGCCCTGCTGCTCCCAGCCTGTTCCATTGCACAGACACTCTGCACACTCTTTCCCACCCTGTGGACATTTCAAGGTGCAGAGAAATTCTTCCATTCTCACATAATTGAGTCAAAAGCATGAACTGAATCCTCTCTCAGAGTGGCTTTCCTGGCACAGCCATAACTTGTCCTCCCTGTCACCCTCCAGCAGCCACTGGTGACTGTTACAGGAGCTCTTGGCACCAGCAGCCTCCTGGAGCACCCACCCTGCATCACCAGGAGCACCCAGCATCCCTGTGGCAGGGTCAGAGGGTGGCTCCTCATCAGTGATCAGGAGCATCCTCATCTGCTTGAGTGAGCCCAACAGAGGCTATGAGGATGATGAAGGGGCTGGAACATCTCTGCTGAGGAAAGGCTGAGAGCCCTGGGGCTGTTTAGCCTGGAGAGGAGAAGCCTGAGAGGGGATCTGATGAATGTCCATAGATCCATGAGGGCTGGTGTCAGGAAGGCAGGGACAGCCTCTTCTCACTTGTGCCCTGTGGGCAAGGGGCAGTGGATGGAAGCAGGAGCACAGGGAGTTCCACCTCAGCATGAGGAAGAACTTCTGTCCTGTGAGGGTGCCAGAGCCTGGCCCAGGCTGCCCAGAGAGGCTGTGGAGTCTCCTCTGGAGACTTCCCAGCTCTGTCTAGATGCATTTCTGAGTGATCTGCTCTAGTTCTGTCCTGCTCTGCCAGGGGGTTGGACTTGATGATCTTCAGAGGTCCCTTCCAGCCCCTCCCAGTTTGTGATTCTACTGGTGCTGGGCAGAGGGGCCAGGGGGCTGTCAGGCCTGGGCTGCAGCAGAGAGCCCCTTGTGCCGGGTCAGTGTGAGCAGAGCTGATGCCGTGTCCCGGGTGGTGGGGACGGCCGAGTGACTCACAAGGAATCTCCTGAGCTGCTGCAGCTTTCAGCCTGGGAAATGAAATCAACTAACCCCCACCTCAGCCCACAGCTTGATGCTGTGCTAAAATCTGCAGCAGCTCCGGGGCTGCTTCGTGAGCCGTGCTGTCGTCCTCCTCACAGGGGCAGGTGAGCCATGGGGTGTACCCCTCCCCCAGCCATCTGCTGCCACCCCTGCAGCAGAGCACCCTGAAAGCTTATGCAACTTCAGGCTGTTTTCAGGCTTTCACGAGTGCCTTTGGTGCTCTCATCTTCTGCTCTGTGGAACAAAAAAGATGGATTGAGTTGTTCGTTATCACCTGGGAAGAGCTGTCTGTGCACCATGTAGTTAAATCAGATCTCTGGTGCCACAGAAAGGCACACAGAGCTCGGTGACAACTCCTGGGTTAGTCACTCTTGGTAATGAACCTTAGTAAGTAAGATACCCCAAAGCCAGAAAGATTGAGCTCTGGTGATCTTCTTGATCCTGACCCTAAGTGGCACAGTAGCATTTACTCTCTGGGCACTCATAGCAGCTTGTTGTCCTTAAATATAGCAAAAAACCACCAAGCCATAACTGCTTTCCTAGGCAGCAGGGCTCTTCTGGTTTGGCTCAGCAGAAAACGTGCAGCGTGTGTCCAAGGCAGCAGTAAACTGAAAATGGTTCCTGTGCCTTTTCTTCAGAGCCACTGTGGTCCCAGCAGATCTCCCAGGCACACCACGAGACCAGGGCTCTCATCTAGAGGTTTTTAAACAGGTATTTTCACTTGCAAACATAACAGATGCTAGAATGATTTGCAGAAAGAAGTGATTCTTCTAGGTGATGAAAAGTTTATACCATTTTTTTTTTGGCATTTCCTTTAGGAAAGATGGTTTTACTTTCCACTCCTCTGGAGTCAGTTTTGTTTTAAGGAGCTGTCTCAGAAATGCCTGGAAGTGTCTCAAGTAGTGATTCAGCAGGAAAGAAATGGGGTGCCAATTATCTCCCTGAGAAAAAATCCAAAGGTGTTGTCTGGTTTTGATGGGGTAGGTTGGTTTTTTGTTTTTTGGGGGTTTTTTTTTCAGCCTTTGAATTTCACTTCCTTGATACCAAAGGTAGCAGAAGAACTGGGGGGAAAAAAAAAGATAATTTGGAAGAGTGCCTGATGTAGCCATACCCCTGAGTGATTCACTCCTCACACCTGCGCTGGGGTGATTCACTTCCAGCTACTTCAGTGCCATTTCTTGGGATGCAGCAGGGTGCAAGGAAGGGCAGGATCAGGCCTTTGGCTTCTCAGCAGCAGCAGCACCACGTCGTGTGGCAGCAGCCTTGGGAGCCAGATGGGTTTTTTCTGAGCAGAGCATAATGGATTGGGATTGAATTGGTATTTGAAGCTAACAAATGTTTGGAGCAGAGAGGCTCACAACACAGATGCTGACAATACTGGGCTGATTGCAGCCTGACAGAAGCAGCTAAATGCTGTAATAGGGAAGGTGGTGTCAGCATTTCACTTCAGAATTTTAGTTCTCAATGACTTCAAGCAGCTGTGAAAATTCAGTTTTAGCTGAGGCTTGAACAAGGACATGGGCCAAGACCCTGAGCAATCTCAAAAGAGGACCCAGTTCATCCCTGCATGAAAGGTTTCCCAGTAGGAAAAAGCTTAGATGTAAGAGGGTAGCAAAACCTGCAGTGGTCCTGTGTTTGTTTCTGAAGCTGAGATGCCACTGAGGCAATGGGAAAGAACAGAGCTTTGAGAAAGGCTGGAGAAGATGCAGAGAGCTGGAAGTGGTCTCCAGCACAGCAGCTGTACTTACCCAACTGGAAGGCTGTGGGAGGAGTAAATCAAACAGTGGCAAAGACTAAATGGGGTATGGAAAAAGTGCCCTCTTTAGAATCATGGAATCATTGTGGTTGGAAAGGACCTCCAGGACCATCCAGTCCAACCTTCCCCTCAACATCTCTCTCTCCTCCAGCCCACAGCCTCCAGTGCCACATCTGGAATCCATCTCCAGTGCTGCATTGTGATTTGGATGTCAGATAGGGAGGTGGATTGGGAACTGGTTGAAGGAAGTAAGACAGAGAGTTGTGGTCAATAGGATGGAGTCTAGGAGGCCTCTAACTAGTGGGGTCCCACACATGTGGGTGCTGGGACCAGTTCTGTTCAATATCTTCATCAGTGGCCTGGGTGAGGGCACAGAGGCACTGTCAGCCAGTTTGCTGATGACACCAAACTGGGAGAAGTGGTGACACAGCAGAGCTGAGCTGCCACCCAGAGACCTGGACAGGCTGGAGAGCTGGGTGGGGAGAAATTCAGTGAAATACAACAAGGGCTGGTGCAGAGTCTGGCACCTAAGAAACAAGAGCCCCATGCACCAGCACAGGTTGGGACTGAGCTGTTGGAGAGCAGCCCAGGGGAAAGGGCCTTGGGGGTGCTGGTGGCAGCAGGGTGCCCATGAGCCAGCAATGGGCCCTGGGGGCCAGGAAGGCCAATGGCACCCTGGGGGGGAGCAGAAAGGCTGTGGTCAGTAGGTGCAGAGAGGGTCTCCTGCCCCTCTGCTCTGCCCTGCTGGGGCCACAGCTGGAGTGTTGTGTCCAGTGCCAGGCCCCCCAGTTCAAGAGGGACATAGAATTGCTGGAGAGAGCCACAGAGATGATGGAGTGGAGCATCTCTCTCATGAGGAGAGGCTGAGAGAGCTGGGGCTCTTTAGCTTGAAGAAGAGGAGACTGAGGGGGGATCCCATCAGTGTCTATCAATATGTTAAGGGTGAGTGCAGGAGGCTGGAGCCAGGCTCTGCTCAGTGATGCCTGATGATGACAGGACAGGGGTCAGTGGGTGGAAGCTGAGGCATAGGAAGTTTCATGGAAAATGAGAAGGAAATTTTTTCACAGTGAGGGTGCTAGAGCCTGTCCCAGGCTGCCCAGGGAGGTTGTGGAGTCTCCCTCTCTGCAGACATTCAGAACCCACCTGCATCTGTTGCTGGTCTAGGTGACCCTGCTCTGGCAGGGGGGTTGGACTAGATGATCTTTTGAGGTCCCTTCCAGCCCCTAACATTCTGTGATTCTGTGATCTACTTGTTTCTTAAACCCCTCCAAGGATAGTGACTCCACCCCCTCCCTGGGCAGCCTGTTCCAGAGCCCAACCACTCTCCCAGTACATAATTTCTTCTTAATATCCAACTTAAACCTCCCCTGGCACCACTTGAGGCCGTTTCCCCTTCTTCTGTCATTAGTCAAGTGGGAGAAGAGACCAACACCAGCTTCACTACAACCTCCTGTCAGGTAATTGTAGGTTTAAATAAGTTTTAAATAAGGTTTAAACTATTAGCTGGTGTAAAAAGGCAACGAAGGATTAAAGAACATTATTTTGATTCAATCATCATTCTAACAGCAAATGCTAACAATCCAGCCACTCTGGAGGCATTTACATGTTCTGTCTTTCAGAGCTTTGTTTCCTGAGGTAGAAAAATCCTTTTTTTCATGGCAGGATATACCTGAACTGCTTATTGGAAACTTGCTTTCAGTGAAGTGTCTTGCACTGGTTGTAATCAGCAACTCAAATGAAATCGATGAGCTGTAAGTCCAGGGCTGCTGACTTGGCTTGTGTTCATCTCTTACTATACTCAGGCAACTCTTCTTCATTATGGAGTTTTTTTTTTCCTCATACTCAAGTTTTCATCAATAGGGAACAGTCACCAAGACCAAGTCTTTCTGATTATACATTCAGAAGTATTTAAACTAACTGCAGAACGAATCAGGAAGATCAAACACTTTAAAATATCTCCTGTTTTGACAGTCTGGATATCTGTACACAGTGTGAACTGATTTCCAGATTTGATGCTAACTAAAGAGTTCTTTATGCAGCCTTAAAACAGAAGAGACAGATCACTGCATATACAGAAGTGAAAATTGAAAGGCACTGTAGAAGAGGGTTAGACAAATATCTTAACATGAGTAAATTGTAGAACAAAGTCCTCAACTAACAGAGAGTTCCAGTTAGAGGCTTTCACACATTTTTCTACATATGAGCCATACCTGCCATGAGAAAACATAACCCCCCTGGCAAGACTATGGAAAGATGGTTCTCAGATACCAAATTCCTGGGCCCAAGAACTGTGTAGAAAACTTTGCCAATCATCTCCACTGCCAAGTCTGGAAGGAGAGAAAATAGAGATGTGAAGTCTGAGGAAAGCTGAAATATAATGAAAAGAACACCAGACTTGTAGGTCAAGCCTTTGGGATGCTATTTTGGTTTCTTCCTGTAAGTTTGACAAACACTTTAAAAGTCAGGTATCTAAAGTTAGGAAAAGGGATCCATAAAATGGATTACATAAATATGTAATCTGTTTTTCCAATTGATAAGAACTTGTAGCTTAAAAAGTTTGCATTTATGTGTTTGCAATTCTATTATGGCTACAGAAGAATTGTCTAAATGCCCATTGGCCCAAATGACAGCTTGCCCCATTGCAAAGCTGAAATCATATAATGTTGAAAGCCATTTTTGTGAGTCTTTTTATGATACTGTGTGAAATCATTCATATTGTACAGTCTTGTGACTTATAATAATCCAGTCACAAGGTATTTTGCAACTTAGGATGCTTTCTTGACTCCATTAATAAGTGCCATAAACTCATTACTGGATTTTGACTATATATATATATTTCTCTAAAATAACAAGGTTATGTGGAACACAATTCGATTTTTTGTCCATTTTTACCCTTTGGTTGAAGTATCTCATGCCCATCAGACTGTGAACTTATCAGTGGGTCTACATTTTTGTTGCCTGATAAGGTGGCCAAGAGGAACAAAATCTTTCCTTCAGGATAGTACTAGAGAACTAACTCGTATTTAGTTGTTGACTGCTTCCCCCAGAGGGACACAAAACCATAGGTACAAATTCATTAGCACCTCAGTGCTGAGTGCTGAAATGTTTATTAGTTTTTCACAGTGAACTATTTGATGCTGCTCCCAGAGGAGCACCGCAGCCCAAGCAGCCATCCTCTGGTTTATTATTCCACAGTGACAGATCCTGCTTCCTCTCCCTCTCTATCCTCCCCTCAATCCCCCTCCCAAACACACTGCTCCTTCCTGGTCATTTGCAGAAGGTGCTGGCTTTTCAAGACAGCTGTAAAGAAAGGGGAGGTGACACTTTCAGCTGGTGTTTCTCTGGTGCAGACCAGCTGCTTTAGCTGCTCAGTGTCTTTGTGCACAACCACTTCAGTCTGTTCAGCCCTCCACAGCCAGTGCCTGAGGCTGCAGTGGCTCAGAAGCCAGGGTAGGTTCTGAGCACGGCCTTTCACAATAGTAAGGGGAATTTCAGGTGTTGGATGAAAAGGAATGTGTTTGGATCATCAGGCTCTCTCTTGTGGAGAAACATAAGGAGACTCATAGTTCAATGAGGAGAAGTATAGAGTCCTACACCTGTGCCAGAGCCTGGCCCAGGCTGCCCAGAGAGGCTGTGGAGTCTCCTGCTCTGGAGACTTTCCAGCCCCACCTGGCTCTGTTCCTGTGTGGGCTGCCCTGGGTGCCCCTGCTCTGGCAGGGGTTGGACTCCATGATCTCCAGAGGTCCCTTCCAGCCCCCACCATGCTGGGATTCTGTGATGAAATACCACTAATCTAAAAACCACAAATCAATAATCAACCCAAATTGGCAACTTGTCTGTGTGCAAAGTGAGGTGAACTGCCCAGAGTGGTTGGAGTGCATTTACAGGGTTGGGGGACAACACACTCCAGACTGAGGCTGGAAATTCCTAGGGAAACAGGCACTAAATCTGTATTATTCTTCAGCTGTTCACCTCTCCTCGCTCTCCACTGAGAAGTCCCCCTGAGCATGGACATTCTAAAAGCTGTAGCAGTTTGGCAGAAACAGTCTGCAGCTCTGCCACCATTTTCTTTAAACAATTGCAAGGAAAAAGGAAGTTTAAAAAAGTACATGATCATAAATTGCTCTATCCTGTGTATTTCCATGTCCCAGTAAGCTTCAGGGTTTTACCAGGGAATGCAAATTAAAACTGACTGCAACAGTTGGCTCTAGATCTTGTTGTCAGAGAGCAGTATTAATTTTCTTAATGGTTTCTGTTGCCTTTCTGCTTAAAAGAAAAAGAACAAAGGGAGGTAAGGAGGCAGATCAAGGCAGCGTGGCATAAAAACTAAAATATGCTAAAATGATAGCTTCTTGCTGCCATGAAGTGCTGTAAGGATACTGAAAAGCTGCATCTAAAATAGCAGAAACGTGCTGTTCTGAAAGGGGATGAAGAGGCAAATAGATAAAGGTGCTGGCCAGCAAAGTGCAATCACAGAACTGACCCACCAACCTTAACTTACATTTTAATTCTCCTTCCTCAGTGGCATTGTGAGGCACTGTGGGATGTCTTCTTCAGTGCTGTGCTGGAGAATCACTGGATGGTAGGGGTTGGAAGGGACATCATCTGGGCAAACCTCCCTGCTAAAGCAGGGTCACCCAGAATCAGTTGCTCAGGATCTCATCCAGGTGGGTTTAGAATCTCTCCAGAGCAGGAGACTCCACAGCCTCTCTGGGCAGCCTGGGCCAGGCTCTGGCACCCTCACCAGGAAAAAGTCTCTCCTCATGTTCAGATGGAACCTCCTGGGTTCCAGTTCATGCCCATTGCCCTTGAGTGCCACTGAAAAGAGTCTGACCTCATCCTCTTGACATTCAAATTTTAGATATTGATAAACATTGGTAAGAGACCCTCTCAGTCTTCTCCAGACTAAATATTCTTGGCATGGTTTTCCATCGGTTTCAGGGAGCTTATGATCCTTCTTAATGATGATACTGCTCTGAATATCCAGTTCTTCTTGTGATTAGTGGGAGTTTTATGCAAGAATCATAGAATGTGAGGAGTTGGAAGGGACCTAGAAAGACCATCTAGTCCAACCCCCCTGCTAGAGCAGTGTCACCTAGTCTAAGTCACCCAGGAATGCATCCAAGCAGGTCTTGAATGTCTCCAGAGAAGGACATGTATAGTTATGTCAATGAGAGAATAACTGACTTAAACTAGGTATTCTTCAGGCAGTTGTTAAGGAAAGGTTCACATCAAATGGAGAGAGGTCAACTGTCTCTATATGCTCCCTAGATTCTTGTGTGAGGAAATCATTGGAAGCTGCTCAAAAAACTGAGAAGAGTTTTGGTTTTGCTTTTGGTTTGGTTTTTTGTTTTTGTTTTTAATTGGGAACATCACATGTCAACAATATCCTGCTTGCACAATCCAAATCCAATTTATGGCCCAGTACTGTAATCTCTACCATCAGCTGCCATGGGAGTTGACTGAACAATGAGTCTATTATGTGTGGAGCATTTCATACCATCTGTGTCCCAGAACACTTAACAGAGTTAGATAAAACAGTCTCACTAAATAACAGCAGAGAATAAATACATTTAAAAGGTTTAGGCAAAGGAAAGGAGAAATAATTCAAACTCTTAGTCAGACGTGCAGCACAGCACGTGGCAGTAAATGATGCCCTGGACTTCTTTTGAGAATACCAAGAAATTAGAAGAGTTTGGGGTTTGTTTTCCATTTGCCCTCTAAAATACCAGTGCTAGTGCTGGAGGAAGCTGAAGAGAATTAGTGTCATAACAAGCAGCCTGCAGTCTAAGGGGGGCAGCCACACAGAGTGTTAAGTGTTCAGTTCAAGAAACCATCAAGTCCTGGTATAACAAGGTGCTTAAGCCAGTCCCTGTGATTAGAACTATTCAACTGTGGGAAGCTGGGCATGTGCTTCAGTACCCTGCTGAATGATGAAACTGATACTGAGGAAAATGCATGTTGAGGGTGGAATTAATCTCATGAGCTCTAGGTCTGCTTAAAAGTTTGATGTCCTTTAAGCTCCTTTTACAGGCAATTAAGAGAGGACATCCTTTCTTTCTTGAGGGACATCTAATACAGGTTAGCCAAATTACCCTATAGATTTGCTCACCTCTCTTCATGGGCTAGATGCAGAGGCCAGGTAATTCATTTCATTCCAGTGCCTGGCATTAAGATGGCTAAAATCAAGAGAGGTGGATCCACATTCCCTTCTTCTGCATCTTTCACTGCAAGGTAGCTGCTTGAAAAACTTGTGAGAGAGCTTTCACGTGGCCCTGTGCACGTTCCAGGAGTTTGCATTGCTTGAGAATCTGGGAAGCTGCAATTCCTCCCATCACTAAAAGTGTTCCTGCATTCTAACGGAGTTGAATGTTAGTGTAGAATGAAAAGAGAAACCTCATGGCTGAACGGTTGAACTTAGGGCAGGTGTGTGTCAACTTGTGCAGCAATGAGAGAAGCTGTGAATGTTTGGGACTTCATCACACTACAGGTTTTACAGTGACTTATAATTTCTAGGCTGCCCTCAAAAAATGACAGAGTGCTGTTCTCTGAGGAAGAAACAGCTTGTTCCACCTGCCACAGGATCAGCCTTGTACAGCAAACGCTCCACTCTGATACCCTGGGAGTATCCTCCTACAACTGGCTTGTCTAATTCCTACTGGCAGGCACAAGCTGGATTCAGTGGCTCAGAAAAGACACAGGAGCTCATCAGAGAGGTTGTTGAGTAGCCCAGCACAGGCACCACCAGCATCCATCAGCTGCTTCAGAGACCTCTTGGGGCAAAGGGGAAGAGCCAGTGGAGCAGAGCACTCACCTGCAGGGGCCTGACTGCAAACACTGTCCCAAGGGGCATGCTTGAGGGAGCTGGTGCTCTTGGAATGGATGATGAGGTGCCTGGCCCCTGGCTCACTGGTTCTCACAGGCAGACACAACGTGGGCAGGTCTTGCACTACATTTTACTGCTCTTGTTCTAGTAATTGAAAATGCCTCTTGTATGCTGATGACATTTCACTGTCTCAGAGATCTGGATAACGACTGAATAACAAAGTGTAAACATTATACTCTGTCAGCATAAACAAAACAACAATTACATCAAAGGTCCTACGGGCATTGCTTATTTGTACTAATAATTCCTGCTTTGCAATCAAGCTGTATGAGATGCCAACTTAATTATTTTTAAACATTTTTCACCACTTGGCACTTATTTTGGATGGGAAGTGAGGAGAGGAACAAAGAGCAGGGAGATGGAAATCCCTTCACCATCAAATAATTGAGGCATATGACAGAAGAGAATTTAGGAGGAAAAAGCCCTAAGGAGATTTTTTTTTTTTTTTTTTGAGGTTTCACTGGTTTGTTTAATGGTGAACTAGGAAATGCTTGAAAAGCTGGAGGCTGAAGAGTGTAAGATAGAAACATGGCAATGTGAACTGCTGGGAAAAACATAAATTATGCATTTCTGATGTGTCTCTATAGGCCTTGCAACCTTCTTTTGCCCCTTAGGGTGCTCGTTATCTGCAGGAGCAATTAACAGATAGTATCTAGCAGCTAGCTTGATTTCTTACCTTTAGAGTGATTTCAAATCAAATGAAAAGGAGGCAAATAGAGCCAAGAAGGCCTGAGCTGTGAAGCTGTTTCTGAAGTACATTGAATAGAACTAATCAGTAAATTGAAGGTACGTGGTGCCAGGGAGCCTGGATTATGTCGAGCTGGTTTTGCCTGCTGTATCTTTTATGTTTCAGCTAGATATTGTTGTTACTGTGAGAGATTATGCAAGTGGCACAAATAATGGAAAAACCCTTCATTAAGTAAGTAATTCTGAGAGATCTAACTTTCCTTACTACAGCAGCTTCAAGCTGATTAATCAAAAGATCTGATTTTTCAAGTGCCAAGAATAAATTAAGGACAAAGGAGGAATAAAAGAAACCCAAGTAAGGCTGGTATTGGAAAAAGAGGTTCTGATGACCATCAATCTGCTTCATTCCTCCACTGAGTGGAATATTTTCAACATTTAAGACTTATGAATAGCTTTGAAAAAAACAACTGGTCAAGTCCAAACTCCAAAATTCTAAGGTAGAATTTGTACAAAGCTAATGAGGTCTTCAAAAAAATCTAAACAAAATGTTTCTTATCTTAAAGGGCAGATTGTTGTATATGAACCAGTCTTACGTTGTGGGACCTCTATTGTTTAGTTTTGGGGTTTTTTTGTAGTTGTAGTTGTTGTTTTGTTTGTTTGTTTGGTGGTGGTTTCTTGGGGTTTTTTTGTGGGTTTTTTGTTTCCTCAAAATTACAATTATAAAAGAGAATATAAATATGTATTTAGAATATGTACATAAATATATAGCTATTGAGCTATATTAAGTATGCTCAATTTATGATAAAAAAGTGCAGTTTCACCTTGCATTATAAGCACCTGTAGTTCTGTTATCGTTGGGGGTTTTGTTCTGTGTAAAATGTTTCAGAAGCAGAGAAGGAAAGGTTGCTGTTGGGCTTGTGAGCAGGAGCTGGGGCAGCAGAGGCAGGCTGGGCAGTGTGTAGGACAAGCAAGCCAGGCATCTGTCTCCAGGCAGTGCTACCTCCTCCCCTGGAGCTAGAGAAAGATCAGCAAGGAGGGCACAACTGTGATTTGGGGGTTCCAGTTACTCAGGTATTGATTGGGTTGCCAGTTGTACCAAAGCTGTAGAGGAAGGTGTTTGTGGAGGTTGCCCAGGATTCCTTGCTTTCTTTGGCCCATTTTGGGGTTTTTTTGAGGTGGCTACGTAATGAGAGCTCATTTTAAAACCCATCTTGAGAGGTGTGAGAGCTCTGATAAATAAACCAGAGACCCTTCTGCTGAGCTCTGGTGAGGAAACACCATTCTGCTTCCCTCTCACAACTCTGCTCCTTCCAGCAAAGTGAGGAATGACCAGAGGCCTTCCAGAGATCGTTTGACCTTCCTCCATTAGCTCAGAATCTCTCTTTACCCTGAATAAACACTTTAAAAAGGCAGATTTAAATCACACACATACCACCAACACGGGCTCACAAAGACACACGTATCTACACGTGTGTGTGTAAATACATAGTCATCATCCAAATATGTGTTCTTGGGAGTGATGCATTCTTTTCCTTCAAAGGAAGACCCATAATTAGGTGGAACATCCTCAGAAATTTCCATAATGGCAATTACGTTTCCTGTGCAATATGGATTTAAGAACCATCTTTCCACAGTCTTTGCCAAATAGGTCAATAGAAGTGAAATCTTAGGCAGGCAGAATATGATCCACCTCTACTATTGAACTGTTTACTCATCCTACAGAGAGTGCTTCCCAGTTATCCAAACAAAGCCTTTTCCAGGAGTTTCATTAAGCTGAGCATTGCTTCCAGGCTAAGGATCCCAGGTCACATTTGCAATTAAATCCATATTTTTTTTTATAATGCTTGAACAATGTATTAATTTATAATTCATCCAAGGGATTAATGCTCCTTTCAGATAGCAAGACTCACAGGCTCGCTAATAGGGCGTATTTATTTCTTCACATTTCAGAGGTGGAATATTCAAAGGCTGGTACTGCCTCTAGCACTGTTGTTTACTTAGCATCCCCATACCCATTTTAGCCAAAGGTGATTCCTCTCCAATTACAATGGAATTTCATCTATTTCCAGCCTATCTTTCACGCAGCTTCTCTGACAAGGATCTGTACTGAGCAGTTTGTGTCCATCTGGCTCAGTGCTGTGCAAAATCAAGAAAATCCAGCCTTTCCCCATCCCGTCAGGGATGCTGCTGTTTGTCAGCTGCTGCATCTGCCTGCTCAGGCTGGGGGGGAATTTTTACAGCGGCTAGAACAAGGTCTCTGTGACAGGTCAGCTCTATTTTAGGCACTTTTCATAGAATCATAGAATGCTTTGAGTTGGAAAGGACCTTTCAAGGTCATTTGGTCTGCAGGGAGCAGGGTCAGCATCAGCTAGAGCAGGTTGCTCAGAGCCCTGACCAACCTGACCTTGATGGGATGGGGCAACTGCCACCTCTCTGGGCAGCCAGGGCCAGGCTCTCTCTGCTCTCATTGTCAAAGATTTCTTCCTTATAGCTCCTCTAAATCTACCTTTTTATTTTTTTAATGTAAAACCACCACCCCATCCCTCCGCTAGAAAGATTGTCCCTGGTTTTTCTGAAAGGTGCAAAGAACTTGTGAGCACAAGGATGGCCTGAAACACTTGCTGTATGATTCAGAGCCAAGTGTGAAGGGTGAATGACCCCTCCTGCGGGACACAGAGACCTTTAGGGGAGGGACAACATCACTGCCCACGCCTGCTAGAAGAGACAGCCCAGGAAAATCCCAAGCCAAAGGAATAGAAGCCTTGTCGGTGCTTTATTCTCTGTAGATAGAGGGACCAGGACTGTTCAGCTGGCAGCACCAGTTTTCTTTCGCTGTCAAAGGGTACGGGGAAGATCCTTCAGAGCCCGCTCAGCCTTCCTTCGGGACAACTCGCGGGTCCAGCGGGCAGGGACCGTCCCGTTGTAGGCTGCTCGGTGGCCGCAGCCCCGCAGCAGCCCCGCAGCAGCCCCGCAGCAGCCCCGCAGCAGCCCCGCAGCAGCCCCGCAGCAGCCCCGCAGCAGCCCCGCA
>JAOEGS010010769.1:55604-67458 GCA_025447755.1 Corythornis vintsioides
ACTTTTTATATTTTCTATTTATATTATATGTATAATATAGTATGTATCACATTATATACATAATATATAGTATTTATTTTATGATTATTTATAGTAGCTCTCTTAGAAGCTAATCATGATCATTCTGAGTTGTAATGGTTGTAGCCATGTGCTTGTGAGAGTGAAATCCCTGCCTCTGCCCAGTACTATGGAAGGCCAGTTTGAAAACATGTTCTCCTTGTTGCTTTGACCCAGTTGCTCTTGTCAGATGGACTGGAACTCGGCTTCCCAAATTGTTTACGTTTCTGATTGCTTAGGAAACAGCTTCTGAAAGATCCAGCTCTAAGACCTCACCTGGAGCGATGTGTCCAGTGCTGGGCTCTGCAGTTCAGGAGGGACAGGGAAATACCAGAGAGAGTCCAATGGAGGCTGTGAGGATGATGAAGGGGCTGGAACATCTCTGCTGAGGAAAGGCTGAGAGCCCTGGGGCTGTTTAGCTTGGAGAGGAGAAGCCTGAGAGGGAATCTGATGAATGCCCATAGATCCCTGAGTGCTGTTGTCAGGAAGGCAGGGACAGTATCTTGTCACTCATGCCCTGTGACAAGATGAGGGACAATGTATTCAAGCTGGATGGAGCACAGGGAGCTCCACCTCAGCATGAGGATGAACTTCTGCCCTGTGAGGGTGCCAGAGCCTGGCCCAGGCTGCCCAGAGAGGCTGTGGAGTCTCCTGCTCTGGAGACTTTCCAGCCCCACCTGGATCTGTTCCTGTGTGGGCTGCCCTGGGTGCTCCTGCTCTGGCAGGGGGTTGGACTCCATGATCTCCAGAGGTCCCTTCCAGTCCCCTGCCATGCTGGGATAATCTAGTTCTTGCAGCCTGTGCACAGACTGCAGTGCTGGCTCGTGGACAGTGGTGTTGGGTCCCCTGATAAGCACAGTACGAATGGAGGCGACTCATCTGGAAGTCTGGCCAAGAAGGAACCTGCTGCAAAGTGCTGCTGAGGTGCCACTGAAGGCACGTCCCTCATGACCTAGGTAATAGACTCTGCTGTAAAACTCCAGGGTTCCTCCTCTTGAAAAGGCTTCACTCACTGGTATTTAGGCAACTCATTCTTCAGGAACTATTTTAAGAATAATGTAGTGACTATAGAGAATACTAAAATATTTGAAGGAAAGGTGTCAGATCTGCAAAGCATTGTTCCAATGCCCCATTCACGGGAACACGGCACATTCCGAGAGCTAATTTGTTGCTCAGCTTGAATAGCTCAGAGGAATACAATGGAGCTGTAAGGGGTAATTTTGTCACCTTTTCAGCCCAGATAATAGAAGGGGAATCTTACAATAGGGGCTAGCCTGCTGTTGGGAGGAGGGAGCAGGAGATGGTCTCTGTCTGGGTTTTGGGGTGTACCACATTCCTGAACCAGGCAGCCACGGTCTCATTGCCTCAGCCATCAAGCTGTGGTATCTAAAAGCAGTAGTGGGGTGGCACCCTTCACTAGCTGCTGTTTGCCCCAAACTTTACACTCCTTGGGATCTTTCAGACATCTATTTCTATGCCATGTTCTGCTGCAATCATTTGATCATTCCTAAAAATTACCATGGAGCAGACTGATGTGCAGTTGCAAAAGAAAGAAGTCTTAACATGATAAAAGAAAAGGTGCACAGCTAAAATATAAGTATAGATTAATTTGACATTAATTCAGTGTAGAAGAATGGGTAACTGCATACTCAGCTAACAAAGAATTAGAGTCTAGACAGCAGAATTCTGCAAACAGTGTTAGGTCTTGTAACCCAGACCTGTTATCTTTCAGAAGCTTACAAGTTTTTATTATTATAGCAATTATAATAATAAAAAACTTAAAATACACTCTTCATGTTCACAGGACTTAAAAATCATGTGCAGTCTTCAAGCAGGAGTGAGTAGGGTTCACATTAAGTGACCTAAAAGATCTTTTCTAGGGGGATATGAAAATGACGAAAGACTAAGTGAGGAAATGCTTAGCAGTGCCTACCAAACATTTCCCCTTGCTCTTATCTTGCTTGATAGGGTTCTCAGTGGTGATATGTAATATTTGCTGGCTGGGTTTTGAGTGGCTGGTAAAGTTTTCCTTGGCTTTTCACAGAGTTGTGTGCATAGGGCAGGTTGCCATCACTGCTGCACCTGAATCATTTGGTCACTAATATCACATCATAGAATCAGAGAATCTTTCAGGTTGGAAAAAACCCTTGGGATCATCCAGTCCAACCATTAGCCCTGCTCTACACAGCTCACCCCTAAACCACGTCCCTCAAAAACACATCTAAACGACCCTTGAACACCCTCAGGGCTGGGGACTCAATCCCCTCCCTGGTCAACCTGTGCCAGGCTCTGGCCACTCTTTCAGTGAAAAGTTTTTCCCAAATGCCCAGTCTAAACCTACCCTAGTAAAACATCATCAAACTGATGATGTTTTGATAAAGTGCTTTGGGAATCAGAACCACAGACTACTCCTATAGGATGGGAAAATGTCTTGTCTTAAAAAAACCCTATAATTCAGAAGATGCCAGAGCAGTCAGCAGTGATTTTTTTTTTGTGAGATCTCAGTGTCAGGTTGTGGCTTTGAGCTTTATTTTGATCCCTGGGTGTGTAAAAGAGATAGACCATAGACACACTCCACTGTGAATACCACTAGTAAGATTTCCATAAAAACCTATGCCCTGTGCACACCTCCTGGAACATGGAGCTACTGAAGGAAATTCAAAGGAGAGGAACAAAATGGTCCCAGAGGCCACTGATCAACCCTTTGGATGTAAGACTTAAAGGGACTGATCAGCCTGGAATACTGGGAAAAGGCTGAAGAACTAATTCCACCATCCTTTGTGGGTACTTGTACGTGAGAAAAATGCTTGATGGCAGGAGCCAGGGAAGCATTTTCAATCTTCTAGACAAGCACCAGAAATTGAAATTAGATTAATTTAATCTTGCAATGAGGTGCAATTTTTTTGGCACATAGCACATATAAATATTGAAAAAGCTTTTCAGAGGAAATGTTGAGTCATTATTTTTATTGGAGTCTTCAAATTGTGCCAGTTTATCTGTCTGTATGTAGTATATAAATCTAAATATACTGCACATATCAACTGTAGACAGATACATAATGTTCACCTACGTATATCATGGCGACATATTCTAGATTTATCAAAGATGAGATACAGCTGTAGAGCTTCCTTACTGGTAACAAATGGCTCTATAACTAATATTGAAGCTAGAGACACAAGCATGAGATCTAAAATAATCCAAAGCATGAAATAGAACAAGAATTAATCTCCAGACTTTCCAGAATACGCTGAATATTCTTGATTGGTTGGTTAGTCTTTGCTTCACTGTACATTATTTGCACAGTAGGTGAAAATACAGAAGTTATCACAGAATCCCAGCATGGCAGGGGACAGAAAGGACCTTGAAAGGCCATCCGAGTCCAACCCCCCTGCCAGAGTAGGGGCACCCAGGGCACAGGAACAGATTCAGGTGGGGCTGGAAAGTCTCCAGAGCAGGAGACTCCACAGCCTCTCTGGGCAGCCTGGGCCAGGCTCTGGCACCCTCACCAGGAAAAAGTCTCTCTTCCTGTTTCCATGGACCCTCTGTTCCAGCTGCACCCACTGCCCCGTGTGTCACTGGATGTCCCTGAGCAGAGCCTGGCTCCATCCTCCTGCACTCACCCTTTCCATAGGGAGAACCATTCAGGAGTCACCCTCAGTCTCCTCCCAGCTCCAGAGCCCCAGCTCCCTCAGCCTCTCCTCAGCAGGGAGATGTTCCTCTCCCTTATGTTAGTGATTGCTTTTCCACATTAAGCAGGTCTATTTTATGAATTGTTGTGAAAATGTATTTGAAGTTTTTTCCAATGTGATAGAAACATAAAAACTGAGAACTGTAATATTTCAGTTTGATCCTGCAGAAACTCATACAGCATCATGAACCAGCCAAGCCAACAGCTCCAGTGTTCCCTCTGCTAAGGGAGAATACTAAATCCATCTGCTTTTCTGAGTGATCCTAATTGCCTTTTGTCCCCCAGCACCCTGTCAGGCATCATCCTCAGCATCTCAGAGCTGAAAAGCTCAGAGAAGCTTAAAAGGCAAACAGGGAAAAATGCTGTCTATATAAAATATCTCCTGGACAAATTGTGTCAAATAAGGTACTAACTTCAGAATGGCTTTAAGTGCAAGTGGGAGAAATATCAGTTGCTTAACGAGGCTGAAATGTATCCCCTTTCAGAAAGCAAATACCAGCCCATGAACCACTGAAAGCCAATCGTGAAGTTACAGCTTAAGGAGATTTCAGAGGAGTAACAGCCCTGTGCTCTCTTTCTGTGTAGAGTCGGTTTCCTTGCCAGTGACCTGGTCCTATGCTGTTGATTTGTGACAAGACTTAGTATAAGGTCTTTGGGATGTTTTTCATGCCAAAACATATCTTGCCTTCTAGCCTTCTGTGTTGGATGCTGGCCCTCCTAGTGAAGTGTGTAAAATCTATCTATCTATCTATCTATCTATCTATCTATCTATCTATCTATCTATCTATCTATCTATCTATCTATCTATCTCTGGTGTATTTGGAGTATTGCTTTAACCCTTCCTTTGCCCAGTCCTCCACAGACATTTCTAGAGCCAGTGTTATGATGCTGCTGTGTATATGCTGCAATATTCTCCAGACTGAACAACCCCAACTCTCCCAGTCTGTCCTCATAGGAGAGGTGCTTAATGGAAATATAAAACAGAAACATTTCAACGGAAATATAAAAGGTAAAATCACAAAAAATGTGGATTTATGGGAAGGCACTTGCTCAAAAGTTCTGTTTAAACAGGAGTTTTAATGTGTCTAGTAGATTACACCTTTTTCTCCTGTTCTGACAACAGGCAGAAGTGCTTCTGCTTCTGCAGCTGATTTAGTGGAAGGTGTCCCCTGCACAGGGCATTGGACTGAGACATGCAGGTGGAGCCTTGTCCTGGGGATGGTGCCCAATCTTTAGCTTAGCACGGTGTTCTGGTGTGGGTGACTCTCCTCAAGAGCCAATGGCAGGGGTTTTGTTCTGCTCCAGGTTGCTGCAGTTTCCAGATGTAATCCCTTGATTACTCTAAGATGCTTGCAGCAACTTCAAGACATCAAAAGCACTTTTTTTTTTTTGCCCAAAAGAAATGTACAAATCATGGAAATGAGCCCAGAGTCAGTGGGGATGTTTATGCTGCACATACTTCACTGGAATATAAAGATACCAAATTGCCTAACAGGCAAGGAGTCTCACTGTGAAAGTACAGAAGTCTAAGTTTAGCTTCCTAACGGGCAAAATGATCTCCTGCTGCCTTGCCAAGCCTGGCAGCACACAAGCTGCATGGCACACAGGAGTGCCTGACAGTTGTCACCGCCCATGAAGGTCTGGACTTGATTAGTGGCTAATAAGGACTCCTGGTTGTAACTTATAGATGCAACACAGCTTTAGTAGAACAAAGAACTAATAAATATTAGGAGAATGTGCTTGTGAGGGAGGAGATCACCCAGGATGCTCACTCAGCTAGGAACTGCCTTTAGCTTGCGTATTCTGGCAGTGTGGCTGCAGTTCAACGGTGGGAGGTTGGCAGATGAGCTGCTGAGACCATCAGTATTGCCTTGAGCTTTCCCAGCTGGGAATGCAGCCTGTGGTGGCAAGCACTGGAAAGGAGAGCTCCTAGGGATGCATCCTCAGACACTGTCACTCCCACGTTTGTGAGTAAAGAACATGTTGAGCAAAACTACCAAGGTGGGATAATTCAGTAAAGTGCCTTTTCTCCTGGGGCACGATCAGGTCGAGTGGCCCCTAGGAAAGAAGAAAAAATTCTCTTTCTGACCTCACACAGCTTGTTGTGATGGCACAGAAAGCCTCTGACTATGATTAAGGACAGCTAATGTGAGATAGACTTGCTGAAAGGCAGAAGAAATGGGATTATCTTGGCCAAAGAAGAAGTAATGGGATTATTTTGGCAACACTTATGAGGAAAGACTCCAGACAATGAGGCCACAAACCTTGGAACACAAAAGGGGAATAGAGAAGGATATGTTAAGATCATGGTGCAGCATATTCCAGGGGGTCGGACCTGGCTGCAGACATTAAGTTAGTGGTGCTTCCCTCTTCTACAAAAATAAATGTGCCAGCAAAGTCTGGCAAGGATCTTGGTATGTGGGGTAGCTCTGACTGGGAAACCTGAGAGCATCACAGAATCATTAAGGATATTGGAATATTGTGTCCAGTTTTGGGCTCCCCAGTTTAACAGAAACAGGGATCTACTAAAGAGAGTCCAATGGAGGCTCAGGGGACTGGAACATCTCCCCTGTGAAGAAAGGCCAAGGGAACTGGGGCTGTTTAGTCTGGAGAGGAGACTGAGAGGGGATCTGATGAATGTCTGTAAATATCTGAGGAGTGGGTGTCAGATGGAAGGGGCCAGGCTCTGCTCTGGAGTGCCCAGCAACAGGACAAGGAACAATGGGAATAAACTGGAGTAGAGAAGGTTCCACCTCAACATGAAGAGAAACTTCTTCCCTGTGAGGGTGCCAGAGCCTGGCCCAGGCTGCCCAGAGAGGCTGTGGAGTCTCCTGCTCTGGAGACTTTCCAGCCCCACCTGGCTCTGTTCCTGTGTGGGCTGCCCTGGGTGCCCCTGCTCTGCCAGGTGGTTGGACTCCATGATCTCCAGAGGTCCCTTCCAACCTCTTACCACCATTCTATGATTCTATGGCAAAAACTGTGTAAATATAGCAACCCTGTTTCTGAAGCTGGAGGGACGCAGCCCTGAGACTATTTCCTGCAGGATGAAGATCTTAAGGGGCACTATGAGTGTTTGAGATCCTTGGATTTGGTTCTGAGAAGTACCTGGAAGCTTGAATCCATAAAATGTCATTCCTCCAGCTGGGTAGGAAGGTAGAAGCAGAGACAGAAGCCTTGGCAGGAGTTTGATCTCTGAAATCAGGCTGAATGTCAAGGAGCACTTCTGATCAGTTCATTCATTTGTAGAGTTTTCAGCTGAGCTGAGGTGTTCTGTGCTTATTCTATAGAGGCTTTGAGGACTGATATGATTAGGAAAACAAAAAAAACCAAAAAAAACCAAAGTAGTTTATGGATCTAAATATGCCTTTACTCTCAAAGCAGGAGTAAGCTAAACTTAGTGTGAGAGTGGGACCCAGATTGTTTTCAATTCCACCCCAGCCTAAGGATGATACTGTAGGAGGGGGAAAAAATGCAAACTAGTAAACCCATGTCTGTTGCTTAGACATTGAGTTGCTGTCCTCAGAGTGAAATACACTGTGCATGTTTGAGAGAACCATCATGCAAAGGCAGAAGTGTCAGCAGGATGTACCGGTGTGAATTGCCAGGCAGAGGTGTAATATTAGGAAGCCTCTTTTCTCTCGTGAGCAGTTCTATTTGAATTCCTCATGAACCTTCGGGTCAGGTTTCTCACAACTGCTGTTGAGAACTTCTCTGCCTCTCTGGTAGCTGTTGCAATAATGTTCTGTTTGTGAATGTATCCATCTCTCTATACATTCTCTTTTTTACTCATATATGTTTCCTTTGCTGGCAGAAGTGACTCAGCTATAATGGCTTAGGCTGGAATGATCAGAGGCTGGAGCCCCTCTCCTAGGAAGGCTGAGTTGGGGTTGTTCAGCCTGGAGAAGGCTCCGGGGGGACCTTAGAGCACCTTCCAGTGTCTGAAAGGGGTCTAGGAGAAAACAGGGGAGGGTCTGTTCACATGGGTTTGTCATTTGTTTGACAGGACAAGGGGTCCTTTAATCTGGAAAAGGGGAGATTTATGTTAGAAATTAGGAAAAAGTTCTTCAATATGAGGGTACTGATCACTGGGATGAGTTGCCCAGATTGGTGATGGAGGCCCCATCCCTGGCGACATCGAAGGCCAGGCTTGAGGAGGTTCTGAGCAGCCTGGCCTAGGTGGAGATGTCCCTGCTCTCAGCAGGGGGTTGGACTGGATGCCCTTTGGAGGTCCCTTCCAACCCAATTCATTCTATGTTTCTATGGAAGGGACCTTTAGAAATCATCTAATCCAACCTCCCTGACAACTAGACCAGGCTGCTCAAGGCCTCATCCAGCCTGGCCTTGAACACCTCCAGGGAGGGGCATCCACAACCCCTCTGGGCAGTTGTTCCAGAGTCTTACCACCCTCCTACTGAAGAACTTTTTCCCAAGATCTAATCTAAACCTATTTTCCCTCAGTTTAAAACCATTTCCCCTTGTCCTATCACTGGACAGTTTTGTGAAGTCCTCTCCAGCCTCCTGTAGGGTCCCTTCAGAGACTTGAGCTGCAGAGGCTGGAAGGGGGATTGCCCTCCTGCCCTCCCCACTACCTGCTATTCAGAGTGTCCACTTTAGAAACAATCAAAAGCACCATTTGCCTGACACAAAACATGATCTTTGCCCTGTGCAAAGCCCATGGTTTTTTTCCTCCTCAGAACACAAGTTTAGAGATCAAAGCATCTAATGCAGAAAAAAAATGTGAAGGTTCAGCTTTAGAAAAAGAAGAATCAGGACCATGTTTTCATTTTTCCCAAGGCCTTTTTACAGAATTCCTGCTTTCCTGGACCTTTACCAGTGGCTAAGGGATGAACATATAGTTTCTTGAGTGTATATTCAATGAGAATGGCTAGTAAATTAATTTCCAAGATCAAGATCCTAAATATATAAGACTGATACACCAAAAAACTGCTCAGAGAGTGTAGCTGAGCAAGTGGTTCTTGTTCTTCCTGAGCAGCAGCCCCGCAGATCACAGTCTGATCTTGTCTGTTCACTTCTTAATGACGAAGAAGCCCCCGCCAAACCTGGGACTTCACCCCCCTGCACTGCTACAAATTATTTGCTTTCCACCAGGTCTGTGAGACACCCTTTTTTCCTCCCAGTGCCACGTTAATGCCATTCAGATTTTGTGTGGATAAGAGCAGACATCTCTTTCTGTTTGTCTTTCCAAATAGCTGAATTAAGAGGTTTATATAAACACATAACTCTGCAAATGCATTGGTATGTTCTGATACACAAATCATCCATTCAGTGACACAACAATTCACTGTATCTCTAACCACTCCTAGGGAGTTAGATGTTGGAATTTATTATCATGCTGACATTTGCATCAGCTTTATGGTATTGTTCTCATTATTAGGTATACTTTGAATAATTCTTTGCTGCTTGGTCAAGGAATTTGGATAGTGGCCTTGAGGTGTTTGGCCTTATCTTAATTCTCTGTCCCTAACAGCACTGCCAGTAGATCCACAATACTTTAACTGCCATGTCTTTCCTTTTGTACATTCCCGTCTCCTTTCCTCTCCCATATGCCACGATCCTTGAGTTCTTTCTGAAAGAGCAAAGGATGTTTCCCTATTAACTACTATTTAAATAACAGATTTACATTCCTATTGTACTTTTTTTTTTTTTTTTTCCTGTCTCAGAAAACGACTATGAATTAATCAGCATTAGAACACTGGAAATTCCAATGAATTTTAAGATTTCACTTGGAAACATTATGTGTGCGTTATTGAATGATTTTACACCTCCTAATGCAAAACTGATGATATCTCCCCAAACCTCTATGGGAGGCATGTGAGGTCATTAAAGTTAGATTTGCAAAGAAAATGTCTAGATTTCCCTTTTATGTTATGCTTTCCCTTGCTGATAATGCTATTTTTTGAGCTCTTGTTCAAAGTGGCTCATTTATATTGTCCTTTCTCCTACTCATCTACATTTCCCCACTTTTCATTTCATAAGGGAAATGAACAGTGGTTTTCTCAGTACTTAAAACATTCCCCCAGGAAAGCTGGTAAGTGTTGTTTTCAGCTGTTAGTGTTTTCTCCAGAGATAATGGTCACTGCAAGGCAGTGGAGCCTGAAAAGCAAATATACGTCTTAGAAACAAAAATAACAGTTTATAGTATGTCTCCTTCCTGTCTTCACTGCTGAGTTGATTCTCTCCATGAAGGAGGGTTCCAGAAGTAGTTGGCTGGTTTGTTCCCATCTGCATGGGAAGAATAAGTTTTATTTCAAATTCTCCCTGGGATCTCTTATTTGTTCTGGATTTCTGCTGATTGTTTTGTCTTTATATATATATATATAAAATATTATTTTATATTTAAGACAAAGGGGTTTTCATGGATTCCTGAGAGCTCACAAGGTAATTAGCAGCCTGCCAGTGACTGAGGAAGAAACCCTGGCACACACAGTCCCTCCTGAAGGCAACGAGTCCCTCTGTACTACTTACTGAGCAAGCTCTTCCTCTGTTAAGCCAGGTGGATTGCTTAAATGGATGATTTTCCCTTCAGAATCAAGTATTATTTCCATATCCTACATTTGTCTGTTTCAAAATAAACTGTTTTTTTTGAAAGGTGAATAGAAGCAACTATTTAGGCTTAAATGTAGAACTCTGTATTAACTAAATTGGCATAAAATTTTTCATATTTAAGTAATATATTTCTGATGGGTAAGTTCTTAAGAAAGCTATTGAACAGGAAAGAAAAATACTGTCTCTGCATCCAGACCCAAAGGTTGTTGAAATGATTAAACAGCTTTTAGCAGCAGACAAAAGAAATGTTTTCTTCATTTCAGTTTGATTTACTTTGATAACTAGTTCAACATTAAGGAACTGCTTAAAAATAGAGTCAGCTGAAGCATCATTATCTTCGGTCTGTGAATAAATTCTCAGTCTGGGATGCTGAAACTTATGAATTCATTAATTGACTGTATATAAAATTTGCTTTGGTAAAAAAACAATTTTAAGTATAAAATGGGTGATACTTTTTTAGTCTGTATACAATACATTTATTGCATTTTTATTTAAATAATAAATACACTTGAAAGGCATTTCAATTGAATTCCCATTTCCATCCAAAGCAGCTTGATACAAGTTATAAGTAAATAAAAATTAATTTTCAAGTACAGAATAATTATAATTCATTTCTAACAGAGTGCTGTGTGATAAGTATTTGAAAAATTATGCGGAACTATATTCTTAAATGGGAATCTAAGGTATTTTTATGGTAGTCTATGGAAGTACAAATTAGTTTAAAAATCAGACTGAGCTGCAAAGCAACTGTTTTTTAAGTTTACCAGCAACAGTCAAACTCACTGGAGGAAAAAAGAATAATACATATTCAAAAAAGCACAGAAAGGGTTTTGTTAAAGTTTGGTTTATGGTTTCTGTATTTCAATTGAATAGAAAATATTTTCACTGAAAGACTATTTTAAAATCTCATGAGAAATATTTTTATATTGAATTCCTTTTGTGAAAAATATTTGTCATGTTTTCCAGAAATATTATAGTCAGGGCTTTATAAATAGGCATGTCTGTGATGTATGGAGGTAGAAGGACTATATGAACAGTAAGTCATAAATCCCTGCTTTAGGAGCACTCAGAATGTTAATTCAGTAGAACATTTCAATGTTTCTATAAAGAATTTAATTTTGAACTGGAAGAAAATAACATTTTGGCATTGAAATTCTGCTTGAAAGCAGTGGAAAATATCAAAATGGGCAACATTTTTCCCCCTCAGCAAGAGTAAGGCAGTTTGTTTCTTTGTAAAATGTAGATTTTTGCTCACATGGCTACTGATTTCATTTTATATGCATATTTAAACTCATTTTAATTAGAAAGACGTGATTGCTTTTTATTAGGCTTCCTAAACAACTTAGCAAAATCAGGATTCTCTCTTTAAATCTCTTTTAAATCACACCTTGACTGTTGTGTCCAGTTTGGGCACCTCAATCCAAGAGAGATCTGGAGGGGCTGGAGCCAGTGCAGAGGAGGGAATGGAGCTGGGGAAGGGCCTGGGGAATCAATCTGATGAGGAGCCAGTGAAGGAGCTGGGACTGGTCAGTGTGAGGAAGA
>JAOEGS010010769.1:67558-103995 GCA_025447755.1 Corythornis vintsioides
TGCTCCAGGGCAGGGGCAGACTGTGGATAGGAGGGAAAAGAGCAGCCAGAGCCTGGCACAGGCTGCCCAGGGAGGGGTTTGAATCCCCAGCCCTGGGTCTGTTAAAGAGTTGTTTGGATGTGTTTTTGAGGGACACGGTTTAGGGGTGAACTGTGTAGAGTAGGTTTCATGGTTGGACTGGCTGATCCCAAGAGGCTTTTCCAACCTGAAGGATTCTCTGATTCTAAATTCTCTCTTTAATACCCACGATAGGTCCTGCTAAACCACAGAGCTGACAGTCACCTGTTCCCAACTTGCTCAAGGTTCTGAATTAACCCATCTGCTTTCAGAAGTGCTTACAGAGCATAGGTTGGTAGCCACTCCTGCTTGTATCCAGCGTTGTGAGGGCGATGAGGCCCTCAGAGGGCCACCTCTCAGTGCTGGCTGAGCCAAAGGAGCAGGAGGAAAGGTTGTGGTGTCTGCACAGGTTTCCCCCCTGTGCTGAAATACAAATTATGCCTTAACTGCATCTCCTGTTTGCTCCTAGGTCTTACTGCTGCAGCATCTCTGGTGTCCCTGGCCTGGGCTTTGGCCTCCTACCAAAAGGCCCTCCGTGACTCCCGCGATGACAAGAAGCCCATCAGTTACATGGCCGTTATAATCCAGTTTTGCTGGCATTTCTTCACCATTGCAGCCAGGGTCATCACTTTTGCTCTCTTTGCCTCAGTTTTCCAGCTGTACTTTGGGATCTTCATCGTGCTGCACTGGTGCATCATGACCTTCTGGATCGTCCACTGCGAGACAGAGTTTTGCATCACCAAGTGGGAGGAGATCGTTTTTGACATGGTGGTTGGGATCATCTATATCTTCAGCTGGTTCAACGTCAAGGAAGGAAGGACACGCTGTAGGCTTTTCATTTACTATTTTGTGATCCTTTTAGAGAACACGGCCCTGAGCGCTCTCTGGTACCTGTACAAGGCCCCACCCATCTCCGACGCCTTCGCCATCCCTGCCCTGTGCGTGGTGTTCAGCAGCTTCCTAACGGGCATCGTTTTCATGCTGATGTACTATGCCTTCTTCCACCCCAACGGACCACGCTTCGGGCAGTCGCCAAGCTGTGCTTGTGAGGACCCCGCCGCTGCCTTCGCCCTCCCCCCCGAGGTGGCCACCAGCACGCTCCGCTCCATCTCCAACAACCGGAGCGTGACCAGCGAGCGGGATCAAAAGCTGGTGGAGAGGGATGGGTGTGTGCCTGTGTTCCAGGTGAGACCCACCGCTCCATCCACGCCTTCCTCCCGCCCACCCCGGATTGAGGAGTCTGTCATTAAAATTGATCTGTTCAGGAACAGGTACCCAGCGTGGGAGAGACATGTGTTGGACAGGAGCCTGAGGAAGGCCATCTTAGCATTTGAATGTTCCCCTGCTCCTCCACGGCTACAGTATAAAGATGATGCCCTTATCCAGGAGCGCTTGGAATATGAAACCACGTTGTAAACAGAACAGAACCAGGGCTGGATGCAGCTCTGATGTCACAGCTGAGTTAAGGGTTGACAGTAGGGCTGTAGGGATAACGCCAATGCGTAGAGCAGCGAGCTCTGGGGTTCTCTTAGTCTGGCTATCATCATGATTATCATTTGATCCACTGTGTGCAGTCTGTTCTGCAGGACACTGGTACAGCAGCAGCACCTGAAAGCCTCGGAAAAAAAACCCCAAACCACCCCAAACCCTGACCTCCACGTACAGCCGGGGAAGGGAAGGTCATCCCCAACTCCTTGCTGCTGCGAAATGCCAACTGCATGGTACTTAACCCAGCCAGTAGGGAGGCTCTGAGTAGAGCTTCCCACTTTAGCCAGTAGTGCATTTTATTTTAGAGATGAGTGAGTGGTATTTCTATAACCAATGGCAAAAAGAAGTGAGCAAAAAAAAAAAAAACCCAACCAAACACAAACCTTTTTAGAGATGAATGAATGATATTTCCATCATCAATGACAAAAACAAAGAAAAAAGCTTTTCAAAAACATCAAACCTGTAGCACACAGTGTGGCCATTAAAAAAACTGGTTTTCTGGGGAAAAAAAATAGGAGCATTGTAGTCTCTTCAAGACTCCCATAAATCAACCATTCGAGTTAGAAAAGGTTTTGCGAAGGAACTCCTGATTAAAAAAAATACATTGTCATGTTTGTAAGGCTGTCAATGGAAAAGAAACTAAATTCCGATTAATTAGGTCATAAACATGAATACTGTTTGCTTTCTGTGGAATTACAGAGTCTTTTAAAATGCCATTTAATTTATTTATGCTCCTTTCAGCAGAAATCCTATGCAGCTCACTTCTGGTTTTCAGGAGAAGCAAGGAGCTCTAGCACCTAGTGATGTAAATTAAATGATAATCATGATTCAGTGTTCCATTTGCAAAAAAAAAAAAAAAGTAAAAAAAAAACGTAAAAGAACAGGGAGTATAGTTTTTCATATTCTAAACTTTTTGGAGGACACCCTTCGGATATTTGGGAAGAAACTGCAAGGAGATGAACACACTGAAACTTCTCTGTTTCAGGCCTGAGAATGCGTGATTCGGTGTGTGAATGTATGCAGGGGTGACAAGAGACTGGGACATGCCATACCCTTCTAGTGCCAAACATTGCCCAGCCACAAGGTTGGCATTGCCTGAGGGACAGGTGACAGTGGCACGAGCCCTACCTGAGCAAGAAGCAGGAAAGACCAACCAAGTTCTCGATGTGTAGAGACAGCTCTGATTTGCCCGCCCAAGGTGACAGTGCTAGGACTTCACTAAAGGCTTTCAGCCACCTCCTAGTAAGTATATTCACCGACGTCTAATCTAAGCAAGTGCTGTGGAAGATCCTCTTCTGCCCGACCAAGACTCGTTGTGTCCAGACCACATCTCAATTAGGATGAATCTCTTGTATCAGAGTGCTTTTGCTGCGAGCTTTTGGGTTTTGAAATACCTCCCTAGATCTAGCCACTGGTACCCTCCTTTGTGTTAAAAGTATCCCCTGATGGTGCTTTCAGATGCATTCAAGGTGCAAGTCAAAATTTGATAGTATTTTTTTTAAAGCTGGTGCAGAGTAAAAAAACTCATTAATTATTTCGATATTTTTGTAAAGTAAAAATACGGTATATAAAAAAAAAAGGTTACTTTTTATAAATCTCAAATCTTTTACTACATTTCATCCTCTTTATAGCTTCGATTTTCAGAATTGGTCCATTGAGATTATCAACTGGCTTCTGCAGGTGGCTGTAGGCCTGGCTCCCACCTGCTCCGGGTTTGGTTTGCAGGGCAATGCCATGTGAAAGCCTACATGGGTACTTTTAGAATTCTCTCCAAGCCACGGGCCCTGCTCCCAGCGTGAGTGGCTTGTAAAGACCCCGAGCGATTCCGGCACGACGGCGCGTGCGATAGCGACCTCCGCCCGGTGCAGGAGAGCCAAGCAGTATCACTGTTGGCAGTGGCACTGTGGGGTGGAGGGGACCTGGTGGCTGGTGGTGTGACCCTCGCTGCCAGGTAGACCCAGTGTGCTCACTGCTCCACAGGCTGCTGGGTAGTAACTTGTCTTTGCTGGTCTCAGCCTTTGGGCCCCGAGGTGGCTGAGGTTACGCAGCCTGTGGAAATTCGTGTGCGTGCAGTTAGCCATTTTTCACCTCGACTTTGTTCAGCAGTGCAATGTTGGATGCCTGTTCTTTGCTGGGGTGAGCTCCTTGAAACAAAACTGTGGGAGTGCAGGAATCTGCAGGGTGGAGGGAGCTTTACACAGCTCAGAACACAACCGTCTCCAAGGGTTCCTTGGGTGTTTTCAGACTAAGCAGTGGCCAACTGCATCTATGATCTTTTTTTTTTAAATAAAATAATTCTTAGATAGCCCAAACCTGAAGCTTTGTGCAAAGTGATTGCCATTCCCTCCATGGAGATATAGCTGATTATTCCAAGAAAAGCAGCATAATTTGTCAGAAAATTTACCATTGAAAGAACTAATTAAAAAAAAAAAAAAATTATCTGGGGAGCAAGTTCTCTGTCCTGTCCAATTGAGTAGAGCCTTCACTCCAGAATCAAACAGTAGCTTGCCTTGTTTTCTTTCCAAGCAAGGCAAATTATTAGCTTTGTCATCCAGGATGGGAAAGTAACTTTTGGAAGTGGTTCAACATGTTTGCTGCTGCTTTAATCACTCTAATTTTAGGGTGAGTGAGGCACAGCAGGCAGCCATCTCCAGCTCTCACCTTCCCTCTCCAGCTCCCAGCTTCCTTCTCCAGCTTTCACCTTCCCTCTCCAGCACCCATCTCTCCTCCCCAGCTCTCACCTCCCCTCTCCAGGTCTCACCTCCCTTCTCCACCTCCCACCTCCTCTCTCCAGCTCCACCTCCCCTCTCCAGCACCTCCAGGGCAGCAGCAGATGGCAGTGAGTCTTGTCCCCTCCTGCCTTTCTCTTCCTCCACCCCTGCTACCTTGACAGACCTGCAGAGAGATGGCATCCTATAGAATTAAAGGGGTACACCCTGCTCCCAAGCTTTCTGAAGAAGCTTTGGGGTGAGTTTGATTGATTCCTGTTTGGGTTTGGAAGGAGGATGTTATTTACCCATGTTGTAATAGCTAACTTTGACTTTCTTTACTCCCCCAGCATTATGAAGCTTTTTTAATAACCTTTGTAAAAATGCCCCTCTTGAGCAACCTGCTGCAGGCTCTGAGGGGCAGCTCCCACAGCCTGGGGCCTGGGGCAGGGCACTGGTCAGAGTTTGCTGTCCCCAGTCTCACTCCAGTCCTTTGGTGGCATCAGTGCTGTTTGCCCTGGGAACAGGGTGGCCACTGCAATCCAGACCATGGCCCCACAGACCAGTTCTGAGCTCCCCTTGCTGTGAATAGCTGCAGGTTTTTTATAGCAATTGTCAAGATTAAACACAGTCCATGCTGAAATTCCGTGATGGCCTTATGGACAGTTCACATGATCAATATGCACTATTCTTTTTACCACAGGCAGTTTTAAAATCAATACTGTTGCATTAAGACAGCAATAGCAAAAAAAAAAATAAAAATAGCTTCAGCTTTTGAAATAATGAAAAAAAAAATCAGGTCTTTTCAATTTCATTCCAAAACAGAGGAAAATAAAAAAGTTCCTAATTCTAAACTGGTACAGAAAAGCAATCACATGTCTTTGTTAAAATAAGGGTTATGTAAGCTTTGTTCTAATGAACCAAACCAATTTGCCAGCAGATTTAAAGATAACTTACCTGGTTAAAGACTTGGTCCTAAAATGGTGAGAGTTGTGGATTTGTACATTATAGAAAAGACATTTCACCCGGTGTTCACTACTCCAATTAGATAAAAGAGAGGTGATGCATACCCATGTCCAGACAGAAAGCATGTAAGAAAATGTAAGATGAACCTTTTGTCTTATTTTAAAAGTTATTTGTTCTATAATAGGATAATTTTAAAAATGAATAATAATTAATTCTTTGCAAATATGTGCAATGCTTTTTTTCCTGCAGGTTTAATATGAAAAAAAATCATTTTCACTTTTATTTCTTCAATTTAAATATGCTTCTTGTGTTAGAACAATGTTGCTGTGCTTGGGTTATATGGGCTTGATGGCACATAAACAATATTTTCATTGGCAATTCAATGCATTTTCTGTTAATAACACTGCAGACAATTTTCCTTCCCAAATTAAATGCTGTGCCTCAGCGGCCTGATCTGGTTGAACTTTGAAGCAGAGGAGGTAAATGAAAATTTTATTGGAGCTGCAATTTTTAGTATTTGTTGGATAGCTATGAAAGCCAAATTGGTGTAAAGTGTACGAGAATCTGGCCAATGAATCATTCTCTCCCCAAAAGAGCAATTCAGGAGTGATACTAAAAGTGCTGCTTGATTGGGGGAGGGACTCCCAGTCACTCAATGTGCTCGTTTTCATTGGCCAGCAACAGGCAACGAGCCTGGTGGGTTTGGCTTCCTTTAGACTCCAAATGAACTGAGTGTGAAGACTTTGTGGTTTGACCAACTCAAGAGCCTTAAAAGTGTCACCAGGCTGAGCTGTGGCAGCTCTGCTGCCAGACCCCTTTCCCCTCCCCGCCCTGCAGCCCAGAGCCAGCAGGACGTGGCGGTTCACTCTGCGCCCCCTGCACTGCACAATGCCAAGGAAAAGACCTCCGCAGCTTGCCGGGGTCCTGCTGCTGCTCCCGCTCCTGTGCGTGGTGGGACGCAGAGTAAACTGCACTGGCTGCCTCCATCCACAAGGGCTCCCTTAGGCTGAGCCCCTCCAAGAGCCGCATGGTGACAACAGTCCCACCACGTGGCCATCCCTGCCCCAACTCTGATCCTGCAGTGGAACAAGGTGGTTGGAATTGTCTAGATGCACAATAAGCCATTTCATTTTGTTAACTGTAGCAACCTGTCCGGCTCGCGTGGAGCCCTCGCTCTCAGCAGAAAGCCAAATGGAGTGAGGGGCTGACAGCCATTCCTAGCCCAGAGACACTCTGCTATGAAATTCTCCCTTGATTGTTGATAGAACTGTTGATAGAACTTGATAGAACTGTTGATAGAACTTTTCATTATGGCATCAAATCCATTCCTCTTTATACTGATCAAAGTGCAAAATGAGAACAGATTCTTTCAAATCTGGGAAATAAAATTAAAAAAAAAAACCCACAACAAGCCAAACAAGAAACCCAGAGCAGATTTGCTGCAGTTCACAGCTAGTGAGTTTTGTATGGGTTTGGTTTTTTTTTAAACAAATTCCATCATCATTCTCACTTGGCTGCAAACTGCTGAGATGTTTCCTCACATCTGGTATGAGCAGATCCCATACCAGAGAGACAGAGGTGATCTCACAAAGCTTTGCTGGCCCAAGGGTAGGGGGATGGTGGCACTGATCTACAGATCATTTTAACCCGTGAGGGATCCCCTGGGACCATGTGTTTTCCCAGTGTCCTCACTGCAGGCGTTTGGTGGGATTTCTTTCTGGTTACACTGGTTTGATTATAGACCATCAGGCTCCTGGCCTTGAGTGGCTGACTGCATGAGTTCAGACCAGGCTAGTTGAAGTCTTCACTTTCTAGCTCCCAAGTGAAGTCAGCTGGAGACCTGCTTCATGCCATGGAGCCTGGATGCCACTTGGCTCAACCAGCAATACTCTGAATGTATTGCTAATGCAGTGTGAATCAAAACATTTCTTCTTTCCTTTGAGCCCAAACATTTCAGACCCCATTTTGACAGGGTTGCCAACTTGCGATCCTGTTAAGGAGGCTTTGAAAATCATATTGGAAACCAGTCCTTTCCAGTGGTCCTTACAAAAGCCAACACGTTCATTAAAATGGACCTTTTCTAAACACTTGGCTCCTCTATCTGCCTTTTGTTCTGAATGCTTAGCATTTCCTTCTTTTGCAGAGGAACTTCTCTACCGGTTAGTGAGCCACCTGCCTGCTCCAAACCATGTAGCAAAGGGGACAGATGTGCAAGGTGCAGAGGAAAACAAACATCCCAAGATGCAGTGGAAAACATCCTCCTCAGCACATTTATGTGGCGATTTGCATGAGCTTAGAGAGGTAAGAGAGAAGCTTTTGTGAATGACACCAGAGTTAGAGATGCCTTGTTCATTGATAGAGACCTACAAGAAATTGTGAGAGAAGTGGCCAACTGATAGAAAGGCCAAATCTAAACTTTTCTCTGTAAGGCACTGGAAAATAAAAGCAGCCAAGAAACTTTGAAGAATAACCAAAAATCTGGTTTCCAGGAATGGTTGGGATAAAAATATGATGGATTTGTCAATGTAATTTGGTGATGCTTTGGTAGAAAGACATGACTGCTATGGACATTTTCTGTAGAGTTCAGCCTCTTAATTCAGATATCTGTTGAAGCAATTGCTTCTAGATCTTACTTCTGGGCATGCTGTAGCCCTAGGCACGCCAGCAGCTTTTCTGCCCAAGATCTGACGTAGGAAAACCCTCATCCTTTTAACAAAGCCTCGGTTTGGGTTGTTGGGGGTTTTTTTCATCATAAAAATAGTAGGATCATGTCTCATACTTGGGAGCAAATTTCCAGTATCAAATGTATTTCTACATATATGTGTATATATATCTCTCTGTGTGTACACACATGACAGTGAGACCTGAGATTCTGTTAGGTGTCAGTCTTATAGATCATTTACATTCTAAGCCTGTAAAAAAAACCAACAAAACAACAAAACAGCATCAGGAGCATTGTCAGCAAGGGTAATCAAGCAACAACTGCAAAAAGAAAAGAACATTTTTGGAAAACACATTACAGTCATTACTGGAGACAGCTTTGCAATGGATTATGGCAGTAATTTAATGAAAACTTGAGGAGAAAATATATCTAATGCTATATTTCATCTTCTTAAATACTTTGGAAAAAAAGAATAGTGGTAAGAACAAAAAGGCTTATACAAAGTAAATATTTGTAAAAAAAAATGAGTACAAAATAAGTTGCATTTCATTAATGGAGGCAAAAAAATATATAGGCAAGTGGCAAAGGGATCAATTAAACTGTTATTTCATTTAATGTTGGTTGTATTTGTTTCACTGACTATCATTTATCAATGGCAGTAGTTGATGAGGGAAATAATCTGCAACAATTAGGGTGTTCTACTTGAGTTTTGACTGAATATTAAGGGGTGTCTCTTACCCAACACGTGCAGTTGCCTGTCAGAAGGAAAGTTTTGCTAGTTCATGGATTCTGTAGTGAAGGTGAATTTCAGATGCCTGTGTTTGAAAGCAGTTCCCTGTCAGTTGAAACGTGCCGTGCATACACAGCAGCTGACTCTGAAGCTTTCATTACTGATGCCTTCTTTCAGTGTGTGTCCTGCATTATGTGTATCCCAGATTGTTTCTTAGAAAATGCTGGATGAGAATTCATTTTAAATTTTACAAAGCTGAGGAAAAATTTGTAGCCAGTGAAGGCCAGGACTCGAGTTCACAGAGTGTCAGGCGTTGGAAGGGAGCTCTGGAGATCATGGAGTCCAACCCCCTGGCAGAGCAGGGGCACCCAGGGCAGCCCACACAGGAACAGAGCCAGGTGGGGCTGGAAAGTCTCCAGAGCAGGAGACTCCACAGCCTCTCTGGGCAGCCTGGGCCAGGCTCTGGCACCCTCACAGGACAGAAGTTCTTCCTCATGTTGAGGTGGAGCTCCCTGTGCTCCATCCAGCTTGAATCCATTGCCCCTCGTCCTGTCACAGGGCACGAGTGACAAGATGCTGTCCCTGCCTTCCTGACACCAGCCCTCAGCTCATTTATCTATAGATACTTAATTAGATCTCCTCTCAATCTTCTCTCCAGAATAAAAAAACCCAGGGTTCTCAGAAAGGCAAGTCCCTTTTAACTAACCCAATCTCCTCCTGTGATCAGGTGACCCTCCCAGAGGCTGAAGGAAAGGCTGTGGCTGTGTCTGTTGGGACTCCAGCAAGGCCTGTGACACCCTGTCCCACAGCACCCTGCTGGATGAGGCGGCCACTCAGGGCTTGGACAGGGGGACTCTGCTGGGTTGGAAACTGTCTGTGTGGCCCAGCCCAGAGTGGTGGGGAATGGAGTTAAATCCAGTTGGTGACTGGTCACAAAGTGTCCCCCAGGGATCAGTTTTGGGACCAGTCTTGTTTAATATCTTTATCAGTGACCTGTCTGAGGGGATTGAGGCACCCTCGGTACATTTGCAGATGATGCAAAATTAAGTGGGAGTGTTGATCTGCTGGAGGGCAGGAGGCTCTGCAGAGGGCCCTGGCCAGGGATGGGCTGAGGCCAGTGGGATGAGGTTCAACAAGGCCAAGTGCTGGGCCCTGCACTTGGGTCCCAGCAGCCCCAGGCAGTTCCAGGCTGGGGGAGGAGGGGCTGGAAAGTACCTGGAGGAAAAGGCCCTAGGGGTCCTGGGGACACCCAGCTGCACAAGCCAGGGTGTGCCCAGGGGGTCAAGAAGGCCAAGGGCATCCTGGCCTGGATCAGGAACAGGGTAGACAGCAGAAGTAGGGCAGGGATGGTGCCCCTGGACTGGGCACTGGGGAGGCTTCGGCTTGAGCAGTCAGCTTGGGGTCAGTTTTGGGCACTACAGCGCAAGAAGGACATTGAGGGACTGAAGTGTGGCCAGAAAAGGGCAGCAAAGCTGTTGAGCTGGAGAGCCTGACTTGTGGAGAGAGGCTGAGGGACTGGGACTGTTTAGTCTGGAGGAGACTGAGAGGAGCCCTCATTGCTCTCTAGCTCCCTGACAGGAGGGTGCAGCCAGGCTGGGGTTGGGCTCTTCTCCCAAGTTACTAATGATAGAACGAGAGGAAATGGCCTCAAGTTGTGTCATGGGAGGTTTAGATTGGATATTGGGAAGAAATTCTTTCCTGAGAGAGTGGTTGAGCTCTGGCACAGGCTGCCCAGGGAGGGGTTGGAGTCACCATCCCTGGAGGGGTTTCAAAAATAGTAGATGTGGCTTTGGAGTCTGTGGGCTGGTAGAGAGAGATGTTGGGGTGAAGGTTGGACTGGATGATCCTGGACCTCCTTTCCAACCATAATTATTCTATGGTTCAGTAATTCAAATGTATGTCTTGAGTTCCTACCCAAGTTACCATCCAGCATTGTCTGGAAAACATAAGACCTTTCCAACAGGATCTGATTTATAGGCAGTCTTAAAATGGTCACATTGACTGGGTCAGACAACAGCAGCAGCTCCAGAGGGGAAGTTCCAAAGCAGTCACTGTCCCTTCCAGCTTCATTCCTTGGGCTCCCACCCTGGGACACATGGCTGGAGTCTGCACACTCTGGGATCGGCCCCCACTCCAGCACTGTAGCATTCGCTCCTGCTGAGCATACAGGAGATGTCACTGAGAACACCTCGGCCGTGGATGAGATGGTGACACTTCTCTGGGCAGGGTTTGGTCCCTGCAGCACTGCCCAGACAATGAAAAAATCTTCCTTTGTCAGCAGAGAGGGAAGCTGCCACTGGTCACAGCCACCGAGCACCAGCACGTTGTCATGTACGTGTGGCTGCGATCGATTCCTCCGGATTTTATTCTTGTTGGAACAGCTTGGATCTTGTCAAGCTTTGCTTAGGTTGATTTGCAGCTAATTAATTCAACAGACATTTTTAATCTTGCAAATTTGTGACTTGTAATACAGTAATCAAGCTCCCGTGAGCAAACATTAATCAGTTAGGTGGGGAAAAGAAAGCAAGCTGTTGTTATCTGTGTTCAGCGTGGTGCCCACACTGGAGAGAGAGATCGGGAAGAAGCTCAACATGAGGAAATCCATCCTAGCTAAACTTTCATCACTCATCCTAGGAATCATTCATCCACTTGATTTGTTTTGCAGATGTGAAGAGTTGCACTTAAAAGAGGATTGCTGAATCCAAACGGCTCCTGTTGTCATCAGTGGGGAACAGGCCAAATTTCCTTCTGGTCATTAACCCACCAAAAAGTCATTGTACCCAGCAGCATCACAATTCATTTCTGAGATGACTGTGTTCATTGTGGAACACTTTATCCCGGAGAAACAAACGTCACCCAACACATCCCACATTCAGCAGAGCTGAGTGAACAAGTGCAGAAAATATTTTATCCTTTGCTTTTAACACACTGGTGATTTCAGCTACTTTGACGTGAAGCAGAAGGGAAACAAACAAAAATCATCATGTTGCCTGTACCAAACCTGATCTCTGAATAAAGAAGGGCTTGTGATCAGCAAAGTATTTCAGTCCTTTCATAACAAGGAGGTTGTACACTCGCAGCTTCTAAAAATGAGCAGGAGCAGGTGAGTGGTTTAGTATGAAACCCCACTCTGTACTTGGAGGAACACAGAGCAAGATGGGACTTGACAAGAGCTCATGGCTTGGCTGCACCCCCCCCGCCAGAGCATTTTCAAGCAGGGTGCTGTCACAGCCCCCTCCAGCCCATCTGCCTAGGGTGCACATCAGTGAGCCACCTACCTGTACGTGCATTTACTGTGGCAGCATCTCCACTGACAACCTCAGCAGGGAGGCCAGAGATCAAAGAGAACACAAAAGCAAAGCAACTATTCCTCCGGCCAGGATTAAGAGATGTTTGTGAAATAGAGTGGAGAAACTGCCCCTGTTGGTTCAGTAGGGAAAAGAAGGAGCAGAGTCTTTTAACAGCAAAAAAAAAAACCCAAACCAACAAACAAGCCAACAAACCTTAATGCCAAAATAGCATTTGTGGTGCAATGACTCCTTTAGGAAAGATGTTGGCTGAGAACATTCTAGCTGTTGCAAACTTACTGGAACACACATGGAGACAGTGAAAGATACTTAGATATGACTGTTGCTATTGACAGGAGTTGTTTATTAGCAATAAGATCTGAAAGTGTCTCACACTAAGGCTTGAGAGACAAGGATTTTGTGTGGCTGTTACGCCACTGATTGTTCAATGTAGAAATCACAGATCTTTACAATAGATGATAGCTCCAATAACTTTTTTTTTTTTATCATAATTTTATTTACAGAGGATAAATCTCAGATGCCTTCCAGCAAACAAAACAAGCAAACAAAACCAAGAACCAAACAACAACAACAACAAACCAACCATAACCTTTCAAATAGGCTCAGAAGGTGGAGTTTTCTGTATATGAAGTATCACGGGCTTGCTATGGTTCAAGTGCTTGTGCATTTCCTCGTGTTCAGTTTCTCATGCAGTACACTCACCAGCAAATAGTGGATCTTCAGGCACGTGGCCATTTAGTGCTGAAAGTCCTCACAGCAGCTTGCTGCTGAAAAGCACAGATGTGGGGATGTGTGTGTTTGTAAAGGTGTAGAGAAGGAGAAGGATAGGGGAGGTGGAGATCAGTAGATGAGGTGGTAGAAGCCTTTTTATAATAGGGGCATAGCTGTGAATCTCCAGAGCAGATGAGCTCTCAGGGTGTTTGTTTCATGCTCAGGTATCCTGTCACTCATCTCAGCATGGAAACTGCTGTGGAAGGACTTGCAGCTACATTAGAAGTTATCAGCTTGTGTAGAAGCAGGGACAGCATCATCCTGATCTCAGCAGCAATTGCCACCGAGGCATCCAGAGCCTCCTGCATGATCTGGAAGCACAGCCTGTCATGACAGGGCTTCTTCAAAGATTCTCTCAGACAAGGTTGGAAAATTTACTAGATACTCTTCTGATCTTTTGCTTCATTCTTCCTTCTGTGCTTACGAGTCCCATATGCAAACCCCACCAATGAGAGAAGACAACGCTCAGGTTATATAAGAAACTTTCCTTTTTCATGTTGTAGTACAGAACTCAACATTCCTTTGTGTGACACCTGGCTGTTGAGATAACCTCTAATGTTAGAGCAGGAAAGGCAAATTAAAGATGCAGAAGTAATTTTATCAAGTGCAAAGCAGGAACCTATTTAAAGATAGCTGTCCCATTTTGCTGCTTAACTGATCTCCATCATTCCAAAGCCTTGGTACATGCCCATAGCAACCTAGAGGTAAATACCTTTTGTTTCTGGGATCATTCCTGACTCTCAGAACAGCCACTTTACTGGGGACTGTGTTGGATTAGTAAGCAAAGACCCACCATCCCAACTTCTTTAACAGGACTGTAGTTCTTTTAAACCAATTCCCATTGATTCTCAAGGGCAGAAACTGTCCCCTCCATAATCTGTTCTGCTTGAAGGGACAGATTCTTTGCTTTCTTTACTTTGAGTTGTGTATTATTAACCAGCTCATGTTTATTTTACCAAATGAGCATCACCATCTTTTCCTGCAGGTACATCCCATGTTACAAGCTGTCTGGACAGTGGGAAATGACTCTGTTCTTCCTCCCACACTTGCTCACCCACCTCTTTACTCCAGTGCTAACTTTGCAATTGTTATTTCTCATGTGGCAGAGCCATCAAAAACCCAGTTTGACACCTGGCTTTGACCCTTGGCATTACCAAATGGGGGTCATCTTCTTGTAGTCCCACTGCTTTGGAAGGTGATTCCTTACTGCACTGATTTTCTAGATCTCCAGAGTACAGCTGGGCTGTAAAACTTTGTGCAGCTAGCTCTCTGCCATCTTCTTGTGATTAAAAGAAAGGAAAATAAAAAGAACCCCAACTTTAATTGTTCCTCCTCAGCATACAGTGGTCCCTTGAAATTTGTGATTGTCCGTTAATCCACATTGGATGTCCCAGATGGATTCCTACAAAACTAGTAATAAGCCCAGTAGTATTTAAAAGAGCACGTTGTCCAATCATTACAGCAAGATGTATTCTCAGATAATACTAAGTAACTCATGTGTACTTCCACCCTTCATCTCTTAAGATACAGAACTCAAACTTTGTGTTCAGCTCAGCTGGTGAATTTGGTTTTCTTGGGGGGACTGTGGGCAAAAGTGTTTCTAGGCTGTTAGTAAAACAGGTGAAACTTCCAAAGCAGTTTCATGTGAAGTGATTTACTCTAAAAGACAGGCTTGATACCAGCTGTGCTTGTAAAACCTTGAATTATCTACAGCTAAGAAAAAAAAACCAAACAAACTAAACCAAAAGACACTCGTAAAGGACTGATAGAGAAATTCTGCCTGGTGAACATGTCAATAAGTCATTTTGGCACCAGTGCTCTGGACAGGAGTGTTTATTATACTGGGATTTGCTTTGATTACAGGACATTTATAATCCTAAAGGGCTTCCCTGAAGGTCTACCATAGCAAATGGATTACTTTCTTCAGACTTTAATGGAGTTCCAGTAAGCCCCGGGAGTAAGCACGTGAGCATTTTGCTTTTAAATTTCACAATGCCTCACTAAGTAAAATTTATTTTTGAGAAATCTCTTTAATGTCTGCTTTACAGCTCACTTCAACTTTACTATCAAGTGAAACTGTCACTGTATGCCCAGTACTCATTAGTATAAGTCAATGAAAATGTCTTAGGAAGAAACACCCACCTTCTGTACTGAAAAACAAGCCACTGGAAATAATATTAAAGCATTTCTAGGTCTTCCAATTCTGTTAGTCACTGGATCAGGCTACAGTTCCTGGCTGGGCTCCAAGATAAACTAAAACAGCTGTTTAAATTTTGAGATGGATTATTAATGTATTCAGTATATTGTAATGTTTTATATTAAAAGCATCCTTTAATTTATACATCTCAATTTCAGTAAAAATCCACCTCTTGATAAAGCTTAAATCTCTGGGCTCCAGGGCAGCAGAGGAAAAATTGGACAAGGTAGGCAGGTGAAATTTTATCATAAGGTCGGACAAAAGACTTTCTGCTTTCCCTGCCAGCCTGCTCACCCCATCCCTCCTCTGAAAGCCCTGAAAATGGAGCTGGGACTTGGATCCTTACAAAGCTCATCTCAGTCATCAGTGCTGAAGGGGATGGGGCACCTTGATGGCATGAGGGTAGGACCAGGGAGGTGCAGGTAGATCCTCTTTCCTTACAGTTTCTCCCACGGCTATCAGCTGAACTGGAGATGGGGAGAGGGCACTGCATCTTCTTGAGGCAGGTCATGTCTGGGAGTGCTGAGACTTGAGCATCACATCTGTGTGAAAAGGAGAGGCAGCAAATAAAAGCTGTGATGTGGCAAAGGGGATGCTGGTGGGTGTGAAATACCCACAACTCCAGAGCCCTGCCATGTCAAGCTGAGATGTTAGTGCCAAGAACACAAACCAGTTTGTTAGCTGGTGTGATGCAGTCTGCAAAGAGGTGGTTTGTAGTGCTCTGTCCTTTGCAAACTGCTAGGCTTAGGGAAGAACAAAGGGTTACCTTGGTGGTTGTTTCACAGTAAGAAAAAGCTTTTTACATCCATTTCAAATGTGTGCCTTCCAGCATCTTTGTGTTTTAGGAATGAAGGTCTGAAACAATACTTCTGTCCCCTTCAAAATCAGAATATCTTTTCTTCTGCTTAGGTTTACATAAAATTATGAAGTCTTGAAGTCTCAGAGAAACAGATTCGCCAGCCCCACTCCTTCCCCACCTCAAAACAACTGAGTGAAAGAGCAGAAACTGCTGACAAATGTTTTGGAGAAATCTGCAATACTGTGCCACGCCAAGAAATCTCACACTGCAGTTTTCTAGTTTTCCACTTAATTCTGTGGCAAGAACAGGAAAAATTAAAGGCCACAACGTGCAGTCTGTGCAAGTGTAATTACCAGTGTGTTCTCACACGGGTTCAGCCCCCTGTGAACATCAGTGACTACTCAGTTTGAGCTACCCCAGATGAAGGTGGTCAAAACCACACATCACTTTTGAAAATCATCATCAAATTACAGGGAGTTTCGAAAGGTAAAATTAAGGGAGGAAAAAGTTTCAGAATTTCCTACTTTCATAGAAAACAAAAAATGGAAGAAGGCACAAATACCTTTTTCACTTCCATGTGTTGTACGTAACCATCTGCACACACTTCAGAAGTACCAACCCAGCAGTGGGATCTAACAGGAGGACTAAGAAGAGCAGCACGTTGCACAATGGGATGTGTTAGGTGGCTGCTGCTGAGGACAGGAGTACATCTCCAAGTCTGTGTGTCTCTTAGAAGGAAGCTTCTTTTGTGAAGTTCATTCCCAGAGCCTGAAGTCTTTTCTTGGACCTGTGCACTCAAGTTGTGCATCTTTGGTAGAGAAAACTGCCTGCTCTTCTTCCCAGGCAGGAGGGCAAAGGAAAGCTGGAGCTGGGGCTGCACCAGGGCTGTTAGCTGGAGCTCTTGGGTGAAACAAGCTCAAATCCCTGCTCATCCTGAGTGGACTCAAGCCAACAGTTTCTTGGAGAGGATGGTGTCTGCAGAGGAGGGAGTGTCATCCTCTCTCCAGGTAAAGGGCTGAAGTGCCATGGTGCTGGGAGTGGGCAGGAAGGTCCAAGAGGAGCTGTGACTCTGTTCCAGGTTGGAGGGTGATCATCTTTGGGGACTGCTCAGTGCATGGGGCCTCTGTCTGAGCAGGGTGTGCAGGAACATCACTTGGGGGATTCCCACCACGTGGGCACATCCCCCATGGAACCAGCTGTGTAGGAAGATCCCAGGCAGGGGAGGACATCTATCTGACCAGTCCCTGGAAGGCATAGGCACAGGACCCATTGGTGGAGGATGGGTGTGTAGGAGTTCAGCCAGGCTGAGGTGGTGCCTCCAGGCACCCACGGTGCTGCATCTTCAGGCACTTGCAGTGTCTTTCTGCCTCCCAGGAGCTGCAGTCCCAGAGGTAGAGCAGATCTCATGTGATGCCTGACAAAAAGCAAACGACTTCCTGATACTATAAAAAGCCTGTAAAAAAAAAATGCACATGCAAATAGACTCAAATACTTGAAATTCAAATTCCAATAGTATATATTCTGTGTTCATTCCTCTGTTATTATTGCTACAGTCTCTTGATTTTTCTCAGAGATCATAAGGTTTCCTGCGTCGTCGTTACATAAAATTAATTCCAAATAGGTGAATTTTTACTGTAGGTGTCCTGGGTTTATTTTTTTCAGTTCTTTTTCGTAAGTACATTTTACATCTAACTACCTCAGCTACCTTTTGTTTTGTTTTGGCACATAAGAAGTCATGCACTTTCTATACGTGGGGATGCGGGCGGGGGGAGGTGTGCTTTCCATTTTGAATAACCAGGTTCAAAGCCATGTTGATCAATTTCTAGAGAAGATCAATTTAACAAGACATGAGTTACTGACAGCTGCAGAACATACATTTTAATTTTGGGTTCCGTTGGGGTGTAGTTTGACAAAACCCATCATAAGCTGCTTATTAATTTGCCTTAAGAAAACTAAATAAACGTGTGCTCTTTCCTATTCCAGTTGTGTTATTTAACTCTTCTCTTGTACTCAATTTATGTCACAAGGACAGACGTGACAGTTGGCAGATAAACAGCAAATTAAACAGAATGGACCAATAGTTTCTCACTTGTAAACTGTTGCATTCTACACTGATTGTGCTCAAAGAATTGTTACTGTGCTTATACTCAGTCACTGTTGTGGAAACAAAGGGATGGAAGCTCAGCTTTGAGTTGATGGAGAAGTGTAGATACCCCCCCAGTACAAGCACAGTGACTTGAGGTGAATGATAATCATTGCAGAACTCGTGCTTTGACTTGTAAACAGTGTAAAAAAACAAATGTATTTGGTATTTTATTTGAAATGAAGAATCAAAATAGTTATTAAAAGGGGAAAAAAATAAAAATAAATGAATAAATAATAATAAGAAAAAAGAAATAAAAAAAAAAGAGAAATCTTCCTGTAAATATATATATTCCAAATCCATGTATACAGACATTCCTTTAGAGTTCAGATTGTGAAGAGTGTCTTTATTGGCTAGAGACCGCTGCCTCCCGCCGCAGAGGTTACATGTGCTATAGTAAAGAACACAGTGTGTGAAGTATTTGATGTACTGCAGTACCATAGTTCTTCTGGTCTGTTAAGTAAGTTGCAATTTGTGATGAAATGAAGTTGAAAGTAGTGCTTCATACTAACAGATTTCCTTGGTTACAACTTGATTTTTCTTGTAAAACTTAAAAGGAAAACTTGAAAATTTTATATATTTGGATTTTGTAGATTTTTTTTATTTTATTGCAACACAAGGTACCAAAATCATTAAATAAAGTACACTGTGGTCATTTTACCATGGCTCTGGAGTCTTCTGTAAAACTCTTTTTATCAGGTGGATCAAAAAAGGATGATAACTTTTGAGCTTCTGAAATTATTACTGAACAAGACAAAAGTTGGCCCAGCTGGGACAGATGATCTCCAGAGATCCTTGCCACCAGTAATTATCTATTAATAAGTATTAACACAGGATTTCCCACCCCTGAGCACAGGACTGATGCAAGTGGCTCCCCGGCCACCTCTGAGACTGTGAGAAGACTTGATCTGGGACTTTACTGAAGAAATTCTTCCTCTTATCTGACATGAATTTCCATATTATTCTCTCATATCTAATCTGAATTTCTAATTTGAATAGGAAGAAGCTGTACCCAATAAAAAGACACAGAATAACTCACAAAAATTGTATGGACTGTAGACAGATTCCTGAGGACTCTGTAATTTCCTTTCGTTGTCAGTTATATATGTGGTAAGTCTTACTAAATTGAAATGGATAATATGGTTAAGTGAAAAGATAAATGTGGTTAATTAATCTCCAACATGTTTATATATGCTAAAATAATAACAGCGTAGCTGAATGGATATGGTGCATAGGTGTATTTAGCAGGTAATTAATTTCTCTGTCTGAAATATTCTTTTAAAGCAGGATAAGAACTACATACCTATATCTGTCAATGTAAGGATAGCAGTGTAGTAGAGCTTACTGAACTCGAGGAGGTCTCTTTTTGGTCTGTAACTGCACCCCACTGGTCTGTGGTGAGCCTTCTCCCACACCAGCCAGGCACGAACTTTTATTTTTAAAATGGTTACTGAATCTAACCTTTGGTCCAGCAGTTTTGTCTGTGTGAACTAAATTAAAACATTTAAAGCTCACATCAAATCACAGAAGCCAGAAAAGAGCCTGAAGGTCAGGAGGTGACCCACATTGCTATAGGGAATTAAAATGCTTTCTTGTCTGGTAAAGGCAAGATAATACACTGGGTAATTACTGATGTCTTTCTGGAGCCAGAATCTAATCCTAGAGTATAAAAAGGCTTAAACCAGATACAGATAATAGTCACATAGTAAAGTGTATTTACTATTCACATAGTAAGGATAGTTACACAGCAAGCATGATTACAAAAAATGTTATTTGAGAGCCACACACGTAAAAGCCATTAACTATTTTGAAAGAAGACATTAAAAAAAAATCAGAAATGCTTTTTAATGAAATCCTGCTTGCATTCTGCTGCCCAATCTGCCCACAGGGGGGAGGTAAATAGCCACATTTTCATCTTCTCATAAAGGAAAATGAACTAGCTGAACATGCTCCTCCCTGTGTACAGAACTTCAGCTCATGGGAGCTTCTGTTGTGGCAAATTCTTTTATATTCTTTTATCTCCACTAGTAATTTCTTTCTTTTTTTTTTTTTTTTATTTCAGAATTCAAACTTTAGAAACTTGCCTAACAAACCGTGTTGTTACATAAATGATGTTAGGAAGACAGCAGGAGAATTTTGACAGAGCAAAGTAAATGCAGATTAGGAATAACACGATCTGAGTGCAGAGCTCTGACTGTGATGCAGAATCACATGTGAAGCATCATCATGAAATCTGGCTGAAGGTGATGGGATCTTGACTACTGACTTTGAAGAGGCTGCAGTTTGTAAGCACAGAGGGATAAATCAGGATTGAATCACAAGTAAGTGAAAAATGTAGAACTAAGAAACTTAAGAAGCAGAACATTGGAGTAAAAGATCAATAACCCTGCTGGGCTTTGCACACAGCAGTTCAAGACACACACTGTATTTGCAACTTCTCTTTTATAAAAAAAAAGAGGAAGATTAAGAACAACAGGACAAATGTCATGTCATGTACTCCCAATTAATGCACTCAGCTCTGTATTTTGTTTTTGAGCTGGATTTTATTCTACCAAGGCTCTGCCAGTGCTGTAGCTTTATCTTAAAAATAGCTCCAGGAGAGCATTTTGCTATAGTAACTTACCAACAAAGCACAAAATCTTCTCTAATGTTCCAGTTCCACTGTACATCTGATATAAAGCTCAATCTAAGCCATCCAGTAAGGAACATATATACATCAGTTAATTCTGCACCTGTCTCTTGCCAGCTTAGTAAGTAAAATCAGTATGGAAATGTGGCACTTGCCCCACTGCATTACAGAGTTGAACAACTTTCTCAAGAGCTGCAGCAGGACTGCATACAAATGTTTAGTTTCTATCCAATGTCTACTGGTCATCTTTCAAATACTCAGTTATTAAACATTTTATTGCATGAAAACATATGTGCAAACCGTCACATCATTTATTACTTCAATTTCTCATTTCCATATGTAGACTCCCTTGCTAAATGGTATATCTCAGATTTGACCAGTATGTTCTAGTCTGCAGAAGAAGAAAACAGTGTCAGTGCAATAAAGATTTTATCATCAATAAAACTGTGATGTTTTGTGGGAGGATAGAAATATAAATACCCAGTAATTCTTGTCCTTTTCCAAGTCTGACATGTTCTTCCCTAGTTCAACTGTGACCTTGGTCAGCTGTGCAGATGCAGGAACGGGCAGTGAGAGGTGCTGCTTGGCTTCTCTCAGCTGCAAAATGAGCAACAGCCAGTGTGTTGGCCTCTACAGTTGCTAATGATGACATCAACCACAACAGTGCAGTTATTTTATTTCAAGTAATGGCAATGAAGAGTGGTATTATTTCAAAATTTCCAGCTGAAATCCTCCTAGTCATAGGGTTTGGTTGCCTGCAGCAATGAATTCAACGAGATGATTATGCACTACACCCAGTAGAACCTCCCTCCCTAAGTGTCTCCTCGGGAAGCATAATGGCTTTATAGCTTGGAATTCTGCAGTCAGGTTCCCCCATCGCCCCATCCCAGAATATGAGAGGATGGCAAAAGTACTATACAGTGAAAATCATTGACAAAACAGGCCAGTGAGCTCTGTGGAAGGCTGTTTACCAGGGCATTCAGCCCTACTGTGGGAGTGTTCGGTGCTCTCTGCAGCACTGATTGCAGTGGGTTGTCTGAAAAAAGGAAAACATGGGAAAAAGAAGAAAAAAAAAATAAAGATAAAAGATTTTCAAAGAGGAAAGAATGCTGGAGATCAGCAACATTGTTTTTCTCCTTTCCACACTTCCATATCCCCCATGCACTGTGTTATTCCTCCGAGACGTGCAAGGAGGAACAGAATTGATTAATATTAGGCACTCCTTGAAGAGGCTGGAAGGATGGGGAGCTTTCACTCTTCAAACATAAAAAAAGTAAATGTAGCTATAGACAGTAGAGAAAAAAAAATGAAGCATGCCTCATTATTTATGTCTCAAGAGTTTCACAAGAATTGTTCAGGTTTAAACTTGTTCACTTTTAGAACAGAAGGTTCATTCTAAACCACCCAGGTAATTTCTCATGGCACCTGTGGCTCCAGCCTTGCCACTTCAGCACTTCTGCGTGTGACACAGACTCAGTCATGCCTCAGCACCCCACAGCTTCCCGCCTCCTTAATTCCTGCCGGATTTCAAAGGCACTGTGGGAGATTTCGAAACGCAAAACCCACGGAAGGCAGAGAAACAAGGTGCCGGCTACTGACACCGTGTGAAAGGTGTAGTGGAGAATAAATGAGGGCAGGACGAAGAGCTGGGACGAATCGGTGGAGCAAAGGGCCGTGAACCAAGGTGCTTTGCTTTTTGTGGCTGGTGGCGCGAAAACTCTGTCAGGTCGCTGCCGGGTGCACTGTTCTCGGGAGCAGTGCCCGTTTGCACATTTTCCTCTTACTTGCACCACATTTTACGTGAGGCTGAAGTGCTTTACAAGGTCACCCTGCAGTAACACACCATCCCTGCGCTCTGTCGCTGCCTTCGCCTTCCCGCCGCCTCGGCACGGGGCAGACGGAACCAATGCTCCGCATCCCGCAGCTCGGGCGGACGCGGCAAGCACAGGGCAGCGCCGGGGTCGCGTTAACTGCCCCTCCCCGGCGAGGTGGCCGCCGGCTGCGCCCGGTGCGGGCTCCTTTCCCTCTGGAAATTCATTCTCGCCCCTCCTGGCTCTCCGGGCAGGCCCCAAGGAGCGGGCTGCGGCCGCGCCCAGGACCGGCCCCGCGCGGGAGGAGCGACCTCGCCGCCTTCTCCCCACCCACCCGTGTGGGTGGCCCGGCCGGCGACCGCCGCCAACCACCAGAGTAGGACCGGACCGGTCCAGGCCGGGCCTGGGGGGCGGCAGTACCGCGGCCAGGGGGTGGTACCCTGGCGAGGGAGGCGGGCTCGGCCCCGCCCCTCTGGGAGCCCGCCCAGGGCGGCGGGGAGCGGCTCGCGCTGCCGCCGGTCACGTGCGGGGCTGGTGCGTATAACACACGGGAGATGAGGGGGGGCAGGTTGGACGGGTGGGCGGCGGCCGAGGGTCGTGAGGCGAGGTTGGCGGCGGGTCGCTTCACCCGCTCCCGGGTGTATTTGCTTCTGTGAGGCGGGTTGAGAGGGGACGACACGCAGCCGGGCGCGGCGGGAGAGTCGCGCTCCCGCTGCGCGGCGTTTGCTTTGTTGCTGCCGCCGTCGCCTCTCCCGCCGTCCCTTCTCGCGCTGCTCCCGAGCCGGTGCCAAGTTCGGCCGGAGGCGGCTGCGAGAGGCGCTGCGGGGGCGGGCCGGGGCGGCCTGCGGGGCCCGTGCTGCGGGGGAGGGGACGGGACCCCGGCTGGCGGGCCGCCGCAGGAGCCGCTCCTGTGTGGCCGCGGGGAGCGTGTTTGAGGGTGTCCCTTTTTCTCCCCTTCCTCCGAGCTTCTCGCGGCGTCACCCGCCCTTCAGGGGAGGTTCCAAAGTAGAGCTCGGCTCGAGGAGCTGAAGCAGAGGCAGCCTCGAGAGCTGGGGGGGCTCCGGCCTTCGGGAGGCGGTGTCGGCGTCCGCTGTGGTGCGCGGGTGCCCCTTTCTCCTCTTCCCCAGCTCCCCGCCAAGAGCCCGGTAACCGCAGCGGAGCTGCCGCCGGGGGGCCGGTTCCTCCAGGTGCGGGGATCCGCGCCACGGGTCCGAGCGCACCTTTCCCAGCGGTAAGAAGCGCGCTTGCTGCGACTGACGAGCCCGTCGCCTTAAAAAGTGTTTAATTGCCGCTACTGACCTAAACTGCTCGATTCCAGGCACGCACAGAGACCTTCCAGAGGTTCTGCTGTAGCTCTGCGCTTGCCCGCTGACCCGCTGAGATCCCGCGCTAGCTCCGGTAAGCTTATTCAGAGCTCCTGGGCTGAAAGAAAGTCTTTGATGTAACAAAACTAAACTCTGCAGAGAACAGCCAGGAGGTGCCTAAGAACGGGGATTAGTTGTAACAGCTATTGCCTTGGCGGCGGTGCTGAGCAGGTGCTGTGTGAACGGCTGAGCAACAACAGTAGCTTGATTTTTAGCTTGGTGGTGCTTTCACGTGAAGTGCCATGAGGCTGTGTCACGGGAACACGTGCAGCTTTTAACTTCTAGAACCCTTTAACTGAAGATTAAAGTAAGTCCTTTTAGATAACATCACTCGTGCTTCTAGTACTGCAACTCTTTTTTTTTTTTTTTTTTTTCCTCTTCTTGGAGCAGCTCCTGCCAGCACAGTGTGTTGTGTGGGTTTATAGACAGGTTCTGTCTGTTTAGTTGGGTGCGTTTTGTCCTCCTCCTTTACAGGCATCCCATCATAACATATGCGTGCTGGGACATGTGAAGGCCTTCCTGAGGAAGTATCATCCTTTCCTGCAGGAATCCAGTTTTTGTTGCTAGAGGGACATCTTTTGAAACACTGGCCAGTGCTGTGCTTTTCAAAGCTTTACTGCTTGTCACAATTAGAGAGCTCCCTGTGCAACAAGGGCCTGCCAAGTGGGAGCCCTAAAGTTCATGTTGGGCACTACCAGCACTGCTGGAGCTGCTTATCAAGCTGCAGCAAAGTAAAAACCAGCCATGTTCTGGGTGGTGTGTGTGTTGTTGCTGTTGCGGGCTGTGTATGTGGCAGGAGGTCTCGGCAGGAGAGGAAAAGTGAAAGCAAGTGGGTCTTCTCAGTAGTGCTGCCTTATTTTAGGTCTCCATAGACCACTTAGTGAGAAAAGCTGCTTTTTTTTTTGTTTTTTGTTTTTTTATTGGACTCTCTCCTAGCAGTTTTTAGTTTGTATATCAGTAGTTAGGAGGACTTTCCTGGTTAAATATTCTGCAGAACTCCCTTTTAAGTGGGCAGAATGGAAACTTGGCCTCTCTCTGTAGGAAACACCCCCTGTGTGAAGAAAGGTGCTGTACTAGGGTGAGATCCCTGTGCTGCAGGTCTCACAGCAGAAGCAGAGCATCTCTGTGCTATTTTTTATACCTTCTTAAAGGATAAGATTCAATTAGCAGTCAAGTGCTAATGAGTTCAATGGGAGTGCCTTGCAGTCGCATCCTGACTGTACAGAGGACATGAAATAGTCTTTTTGTAGTGTTTTCTCCTGGTGTACCAGTCACTGTAGAGAGTACCATGCAAGTACCAGCACAAGACAAAGATAACTGTGAAAGGCAGTTGCTATGCCAGTTTATTAATGGAACAAGGTAATGATGGCAACACCACTGACTAAGCAGATGTCCAGTCTCTTAAGTGCATGTAGGCAGCACAATTTGTATAGATTAACTTCCTTATAGTATATTATGGCTAATAAATCAAAACCAAAAGTTTCTACCTTAATGCTGATAGTCTGGCTCAGTACCTCATAACTGGTGGATGGGGATTTTGGAGCTCTCTTGGTCGTGCTCCTCAGTACACTCCTGGCTGTGGAGTACAGTTGTAAGCATGTAGCCTCTGTATTGATTGCTTTCCATACTCATGCTGCCATGCAAGCTTCTGTTGGTGGTTGCTTATCTCCATTGCAGAGCAGTTCTTACTGCTTAAAATAGTATTTTCCAGATAATGCCAAGTTCTGTTGGAGCCCCTTTGCTGCCAGCTTCATTTAGGCACTTCATTTAACTTGTTAGCAAAAACTTGATGTTCTGTGTCACTTGTCTGATGAGGAACTGGATGCAGATTCACTTTCCAGCCCCAGTTGTAGGAACATTTTCACTCAAATGATCCTTCTAAGCATGACTAATAGCCAGCCAGCCATTCTTCTGCATCATTGCATGCTTCAAGCTTACAAAGTGTGTTTTGAAATCAGAAGCTTGGCCTAAACAGCAAAGTCTTTGGGGACTAAACTAGTGAAGCAGACTGATCTTTCTTAGCCATATTGCTGTGTGTGCTAGTATTTGCTGTAAGAGTGCAAACAAATCATTGATTTTTAACCTAATGACTATTTGGAGGGAGCAAAATCATGGAAGTAATTTTACACAATAATTCTGAGTGGCTTAAGCTGTTTGAGATTCTGCTCCTGTGTGTCACTGGCCTTGCTGCATGCAAGAGTTGTGCATTTGGATCAGCTTCTTGGTTCCCTTCCCAAGCAGTTTCCTCTTCCTTCTCATCAATACCAAATGGAAACTGCAGGTTCTTAATGTGTTGGAAGTGCATTGCCCTTTGTACCTGTTGTGCACATGGGATGCTGACAAGTGATAGAGGGTAGGGATAGGAGTGTGTTTCATCTGAGGCACTGGAGAGATCACTAAAGAAATATTGTGTGGGAGGTGAAAATGAAGGATGATCTGCTGGCTGGTGGGTAGGCTCCCACAGTGAGCTCTAACTCTCCTCTGTGATCCTCAGTGCTGCTTTCTGTGTCCCCCTGAAACTGTGTCAGCTCCAGTGAAAGTATTACAGACTGATAACACATTAACAGACTTGATTTTGATCTTTCTGTAGACACTGGCAGAACTGACTCACTGGAGATAATTATACCTGCCCCAGTAACATCAAACTGTGCTGTGTTGCTTTGGACAAGTAGATAGACTCCTGTTTAAAAGAGAAGGCACCTTCAGGGCTCAGAGGATTACTAGGAGGACTAATACTGTTTTGTTTTTATGGGGGAGGTTTGGGGGTTCTTTTTCTAGTAGAATTGAAAAGCAGGCACAAACTGTTGCCTAACCAGTGCTGGAGAAGCCATTTGCCTCCTGTGTCTGTGTCAGATTGCAGGTGACTGATCCAGTCTGTTCTTCTGAAAGGGTTTGTGCAGTTTCTCTGTCAAATTCTCTGAAAACAGGTTTCTTCTCCTTTTGCTAGTTGAGCAAAGCTGTGGGGGGAAACCTCTGTTCTGTGTTAGAGCTCTGATAGTCTGTCCTGTTCCAGGCTTCTCTGTCTTGAACATGACAAGGTCTGTCACCATCACAGGCTTTTTCTTGCTTGCCAGGTGTTCTCACTGTCTCTTTCCTTGCTGTGAGAAGCTTCTCAGAGTAGTCAGAGCTCCCTGCATCTGTCTGGCTGTGAGCATGTGTGATGCAATCAAACCTCCTGTCCAGTGCAGCAGAGTATAAACAGTTAGTGATACTAATCACAACCCTCTGCTAGGAGTGGAAAGCTGACTGACTGTGTGAGGCCAGTTGTGTCCTCTGCAATCATTAACTGACTTCAGAAATACAGAGATTCTGCAGGATCTGGTAAGCCTCCTGTGTCAGGTGAAGACACCAAACTCAATCTGCTAAATTTGGACAACTTGTATGGTTGTTTTTAGCAGCAATGCATTGTGTGTTGCAGCACAGTCTTTTGAGGCTGCTTTTAAGATTGCTCTTTGATGTCTCTTACAAGTAGTGTATTTAAATAATATTAAAATAGTTTCTTTCCTGTGCTGAGCTGTGCTGCACCTGGATCTAGCTGTTGTAATAACATTAAACAACAAACAAACAGGCAAAATATCTTCAAGTTGTGATTCTGTCAGTGCGGACAAAGATTTTTCTGATTTAAAAAAAAAGTCATGTGGATCACTTAAATATTCTGCAAGAGATGTGGAAAGTAGCAGTTTCACAGGTAAAAGGCTCCCTGTCTAGTAGAGAGCTGTAAAAATAGTTATGCTAATAGATTTTGATTTCTCCCTTATTTTGAAAGATGTAAATAAACCTTTTTTGTTTTTTGTGTGTGTGTAGTTCAAGAGCAAGGGTAAGATAAGAATTGGGTAGTGTTGTTTTACAGGTGTATGTTCTTTATATTGTGCTATTGTGCTTCTTAAAGATAAGGTCAATTCTACAAAGAGTATGATACTCCCCTTCAGGTCAAGAGGGATATCTGGGACCTCCACACAAGCACAAAGTCTATTTCCCAGGGCTGGCAGCCACAATAAGTCTCAGTTAATCCGGAAGAAACACTTGGGCTAACAGGCATACAGAATTCTTTTGGAGTTTTTGTAATTCTTGTTGCTTTGGAAACCTAAAGGGTAAAGGTAAAAAACTTTCCTCAAAGTAAATGCTCTCTGGTTCTGCTTGTGGTAAAACTTGCCTTGTCTGCAGTATATAGTTCCAGCTCCCAGGCCACACTTAGAACCCAGAAAAGTGAGAAGCAAGAACATGTGGGTATTTTGTTCTTAACTGTTTTCTGAGAGTCATTTTCATGTCTCTTGGTGGCACAACTCAGTGCTGGACTGTTAAACAGTTTGCACGTTAAATGTGTTCCCCAAAGGAAATAATTATCTTTTTCATACCAGCCTTAGTATAATGAAAACAAAAGTGACATAATATTAAGATATAATTTACAGATTGCAACGTTTGTTCTTTGATATCTTTATTAGAGATGAGTACTGAAGCAGAACAGCAACTTCTCCATGATGCTAGAAATGGAAATGCTGAAGAAGTTAAACAGCTGTTGAATACCTTGGACAAAGGAGAAATAAGCTTTAATATCAACTGTAAAGGTTAGTAATGTTCCTCGTGTGCTTGTAATCTCACTGCTGGAGTCACACTTAGTGAAACTCGCTGACAATACAATCTTGCTTCCTTTGAAGTGCTCAACAGAGTAATAAAAAAACCTCTTAAACAGCTGCTTTTATCCTGTGACTGAAGGCCACACCTGCATACAGGAGAGACCACAGAAGCAGAGTACAGGTAGTTGTAGTGTACAGAAAACCTCAGAGCCATTTGCAAAAGCTAGAAATGTCACCAAAACAAAGAATCAGCACCTCTTTTTGCCTGTGTTCGTGCGTAGTGCCAACTTGGCAGCTTTGTCACACTCACCAAAACAGGTTGTGGTGCCAGGGAGGTAAAGGGCTCCATCAGCACTGCAGGGAAGATAAAGTCATTTGTTTGTGCTCTACTAGGTGTGATGTTTTATCTTTTGGATGTTTCATGTAGTAGGAGCAGCTGCATCTCTTGCCACTTGCAGTAATGGCTGGAACAAATGTGTCCTTTTTACCAGTAGGAGTATATTGGGTTACTTGCAAAAAGCAGGTAAAACTGACAGTCTGTGTCTGGGTCCTTGGCCAGCATGAAAGTTTTGCACATGCCTAAACTAACATCGTTTCTGGCTCTAAGCAACTTGCCTGCTGAGCATGAAAGGTTCCAGCTGGGGCTGGATTCACCAGCTTGCTAGCACTTGCAGGCTGCCCTATTTCTTTATTCATTTAGTAGCTTTATCTTTCTCTTTGTTTACATGAGTTTGTTTCTGGTTGCTTCAAAAAGTGGCTTAGTCTCCCGCAGCTATTTGTTCAGCATTTAACTGTTCAGCAGCACTGGAAAGACTGTGGTGCAGAGGGAAAGGGGAGAGAGCACCTGTGGCAGAGGGAACAGAGGGTCCAGCTCCTTCAGCCTGTCCTGGGAGCAGAGCTGTTCCAGCCCCCTGAGCATCTTTGTGGCCTCCTGTGGCCCTGCTCCATCAGCTCCATGTCCCTCCTGTGCTGAGGGCTCCAGAGCTGGACACAGGGCTCCAGGGGAGCTCTGCCCAGAGCAGAGCAGCAGAATCCCCTCTCTCTATCTGCTGCCCACACTGCTCCTGCTGCAGCCCAGGACAGATTGGCTGCTGGGCTCCAGCACACCCTGGCTGCTCATGGCAGCTGCTCCTCTCTCAGCACCCCCAAGTCCTTTCCTGCAGGGTTGCTCTGTCCCCTCATCCCCAGCCTGGATGGATAGTGGGGATTGTTCCAGGGCAGGACCTTGTACTTGCTCTGGTTGAACCTCATTCATTATCGTACCAGGTAGGAGCTGCATAACCATATGGTGATTAACTAAAGTACAGGTTCTAGACTGGGTAACTGACTTTTTGCTACCATCAATCTTCTTTCACTTCCCTGCAGCCTCTTGTCCTTCTGTCATAACAGTCTGTATAATCAGATGTCCCTAGAAAGTCAAGATACAGGGAATGTCTTCAGTGCTGCAGCAGTTCCTCCAGGATTTGCATCTTCTGTGGCTATGACATCTGGCTGGGGGTAAAGTACTTCTGGAGGAGGTGGGGGGCTGTGCTGGAGGCAGTGTAAACTTCCCTGGAGTGTGCCTTGGAAGACACAAGTCCAACACAAGGGCCCAGGTGTCAAAGCCTACTTTAAACATCTCCCAGAACCTGTCTGTCTTTCTGAGGCTGAGCATGTATCTGAGGCTGTGCTCTAGATTCACAATCTGTGTTGTGACTGGATTCTAGCCAGTCATTGCCTGCAGAGAAGCAAGACTTGCTTGTTGAGAATCCAGCCAAATGGTGTGAACTTCCAGTTTTCTCACCTCACTGATTTCAAAAGAAGGTACCCACTTGAAAGCAGCTCTAAACCTGGGCTTCATCCAATATGATTGTGCTTTCTAAGGCCTTCTATGTTGGCTTCTCCTTAAAAATAAGAAAATGGAATAGCTAGGAATTTGCAAAGTAAAACTGTAAAATAAGGTCAGTGGTCAGTAGTGAGTTATGGCAGAATACACATTTGAGTGACTGCACAGTGGCCTAGCAGGCCACAGCCAGGAATGACTGCTCCATTCTCTAGCTCTCAGGTGTTGCCATTTAACTTCACTGGGATCAAAGTAAAGAGCTGGGTGGGAGGCACAGGGGGATTTCTTGTTATTGTGTTTATTCTGCTTTCTTATCCTTACATTCTACTCATTGTAATGATTTCCCCAATTAAGATAATGCTTTTAAAGAAGTGCAAACCCTTGTGGTCACTCGAAGAGAAGTAACAAACACCTCAAGCTCAAGAAGTAACTGGCCATCTAACAGCAGAATTGCAGACATTCAGAGTGGATGTAGACCAAGCATCTGTCTGTGGCCCTTTATTCAGTAAGAACTATAAATATGGGCAGGTTTCTGATTGATTTTTTTCATGACTGAATTGCATGGCAGCAGCACTGTCCTGTCACTGCTGTAACTAATCACTGGCTTGGGCTAATTGTGTCAATTCAGTGCAACTCAGACCTCTTTTGTGCTCTTTGAAAGAACCTTCTTCCCTACTAAACTGATGGATGAATGTTGTCCATTTAGTAGGTTATCCAGCATACACAGTGCCAGAGTTAGTGAGCCACACAGTATTTCTCTTCTGTGGTACCTTAGCCCACCAGTCACATAGGGCAGAAACTGTTGTAAGGCAGAGAGATGAAGGAAAGACAATAAATCTGGAACACCAGAAAAGGTTGAGAAGGAAATAGAATCATATAACAAAAGAAATAGCCAATAAAGGGCAGAAAGATTATCTGGAAACAACTATAAGAAAAGGGGAAATATTTCAGCTGTGAACCACATTCTAATGTGAATTTGTAATATGAGAGCAGAAAAAATGAACTTGCAAGACCAGCAGTTCTGTTGTTTTTTTCCTTTGTGCCAGTGGCTTGTCTTCTCAGGGCAGACTCCTGTCCATGTTCCAAGCCTCAGTGCTTGAGGATACATGAAAGGGGCAAAATTAATGGTGGCAGTAATTTCAAAACAATTTCTAATGTGTTTTCATTTCACTTTCAAATACAAAATGCCAGCTAAAAGCTGTTGTGGCACATGGAATGTTGTGGGTCTGTTGCTTGGTAAAAATAAAGCACAAATCTGCTTTGCTTAACACAAACTTGTTAATTTACTAATCTCTAAGATTTCAATATCTTGCTTTTAAAGAAATAATTGTAGGATAGTTCTTGAATTCCCTTGCTACAGCCAGTCCTCCAGGGCATGCTTTAAAAGCTTTTTAAAGCATAAATGGTTTCTTTTGCATGGTCACTTCTCTGCCTGTACTTACCATTCCTGCAGAGCCTTAGAGCTGTGGAGTACAAAGGAGTTTGAGTGCACAGAGACTTCAAATCACAGTACTTAGGCTATCTTGATTAAAAATTAGTCCTATCACAAGACAGCAAAACCCCCTGGCACTAGGTGATTCTACCCCTTTTGTTTTTCATCTTGTATTGTCCTACCTCTCAGGTATGCAGGGATTAAAATCAGTTAAACCAAAGAGTTAACTTTGATAAAAAGAGAAGCATGTGCTATTTTCTTAGTGAATGAAAGTAACTGAAGCTTCTTGCCACTGTTGTAGAGCAAGGTGTTACATGAAAGCAACAGTTTTATTCTCCATTAGATTCTATGACTTTCTCTTTACAGAGAGGTTTTGTAGCTTTGAATGTAATCCTCTCAAACTGCATCCCAATTTAGTAATTCAGATTTTGAGTAGTATTGATGGTTCCAGCCTCCTTGTTCCTGTGAGGATGATCAATCATGCCAGCCTTCAGAAACATGGCAAGATCTTCCTTGTATTGTGTGACCAGAATTTAATTTACCTGTTTGTTTTTGGGGTTTTTTTGTTTTAGGCAGAAGTAAATCTAACATGGGTTGGACACCTCTTCATCTTGCTTGCTACTTTGGACATGCTGTTGTAGTGGAGGATCTCCTGAAGGTAAATTTCTATTTGCCTATGTGTGCAAGGCAGAAAATTATTTGCTGTGCTCGAAGCAGTGTTTATTCAATCTTTTGTTAGAGAAGAAAGGTGACTGTAGAGAGCCAGAGCTCTCCTACAGTTTATCTGCACAGAACAGAGAACTGAGGAATGAACAGTTGTGATAGTACAATCAGCCCAGTTGACAGGCACCCAGAACACTGGAAGTCTATACAGTGGTATAGAGCTGTTATTCTGCAGAGTGTTTACAACCACCAGCAGTGTAACACTCATGGTATGTGTGGTAGTCTGTGTGACCATTGAACAGAGGAATTCAAGACAGGTGTATATAGGTATGTACTAGAGAGAGCTTCAGCCTTTTTCCAGCTTGGTGGATATCTGCAGGTAGTAAATCACATGCTAGTAATGCAAAGGCTTCCAGGGCCTGATCTAGCTTCCTGTACTACATGAAGTGTGTATTTGAGGTCACTTCACTTACTAAGTTGTAGAAAAGGCTGAAGTGTTTCAAGTGCCAAAAAAAATAAAATAAAATACAATAATTCTGTGCTATTAATTCTATGTTGTGCACAGAAATATGTGAAGAATTCTGTGCAAAGTAATTTGTTTCTTTCCAGGCAGACTAACATAGACTCATTATTTCTTTCTAACATCTCTGAAATAATGAACTGTGCAATGAACCTTGAAATGATGACCCTCAGTTGTCAAAGGTGACCTGTTGGGATCTCCCACAGCCACATCTGCACTGCACTTGCAGTTGTTTCAGACTGAGTTTACTTACCCTCAGCTCTCAGGGCAGACTCAACCAGCTCTGTTATACCTTATTCATGTCTGAAAGATGTTGCTGTAGATGTCAGGAACATGCTAAACAGCCTCAAATACAAAGGTAGCTTATCTAAACTTGACTTGCATTCAGAATAAAGGCTACTGGCTGTAATCATGACTAAAGCAGGAGGCAAAGTTGAGATCTCTGGCTTCTGAGCAGGTATGTAGGCCAAAGTAATAGTTAATGCTCCTCTCAATCCAAGAGGATACTTAAAGCACAAGGTGAAGTTCTGTCAGTTAACACATTTGTCAGTGCTTTCAAGGTTGGAGGAGTACAGTGCTACTTCGTGCTTTCTTTGCCAGTGCAAAGAAGAAAGCACAAAGTATCTGCACTCTTCTCTTGAAAGGGTATTACTTAAAGAATAAGTCAAATAATAAAGGAGACTGTGCTTCTCTGAAGGTTAGTGTGGCTCTTTTTGTGCCTAAATTTTGTGCTCAAAGCTAATGAATAAACTTTGGAAGCAGAGCTCTAGAACTAGAGCCAGGATCATCAGTGAACTTTAGGCAGGATGCAGTGACCTGTGTGAACAGTGTGATCTAAATGAATGTGGTACAGTTAAATATGTCCTGCCTTCTGTCTGACCTTCAGAGAGGTTGGGTGAAGTGATGTAGAAGAAATGCTTAAAGAAAAGAGGGTAGGGTTTCTTGGTTTCCTGGAACAATGCCTTGTGCAGTGTGGCAAGCAGTCTTCCTTGCAGGCAGCAGGTCTGGGGTGGAGAAGGTGTGGGACAAGAGGAAGAGTTTCAAGATAAAGGGAAGGGAAGGGGAGAAGAAAGCTTAAGTTTCAGATAGTACCATCTTAATGTTGCTATGGAAGTTTTTGCTTCAAGTGAAGAATGTGAAGAGGTGCCTATAAGGACCACTTCTTAACTCAGGAGCATGGGAGGCTGGTGCTCCTGTGCCTACCCTCTGTAACACAAGTAATGTATGCATGTTATACAGTACAGATGCAGTTCTTTCATTAGGTTGACTGGTGCTTTTCCCCCAGACATCCCCTCCCCAAAACCACCAACCCCTCAAAAGCTCAACAACAAAAACAAAGCACAGCCACAAAACACCAAAAAAACCCTAAAGTAAAAACACCACCTCCCTCATCCCCTGTGTTAAGAAAGTAAGTTGAAAAGTGAGGGAGGTGCCTGGAAAAGATGCAGGAGGCTTCTCCTCTTTGAAGCTCTTGACAGAATGGAGGTTATGAGCTGTCTGTCCAGAGGTACTCCATTGTTGTTCCCAGGATGGCTGTGTTTGCCACAAGGCCTACAGGAGTGTGCTGTCCTCCCCTTCCCCTCAGCCAGAGGTATTAGCCCTGCAGTTCTTGTTGGAAGGACACTCAGATATCTTGTGCTCTTGCTGTTCAGGCTGGTGCTGCTGTGGATGTGCTGAATGACATGGGGGACACTCCCCTGCACCGTGCAGCCTTCACGGGACGCAAGGTACAGTCTGCTGACTTTTTGTTTTAAGCCTCAGTTGTAAGGAAATACTGGAGATAAGATCACTTCAAAAGGAAGTTTTTACAGTGTCTAAAAATGACTTCTCTTATTTTGGTACAGTGTGTTCAAAAGGACCAGGCACATTGCCTGGCTGATATACCTCTGTCCAAAACAATAATGTGGTACTAATAGCTTTTCTTGAAGACAGGAGAAGACTCATCCATTATTTTCCTTGGTATATTTGTCTCATCTTTTTTCTTCAGCTTTTTGTTGGTGAAGATTTTGCTGGCAGACAGAAATAAATAGTAGCTGTCCACTGTAGCTCTGTGCTTCAGGAACATCTAACTGATGTTGCTTCTGTTCTGTTTCTGTACTGCAGAGAAAATGAAGCATAGCACTGTCTCTAGCTGCAGGTGCTAATTACCATGTGAACACCAGGGTGCTACCAAAGTACAACAGATTAATTTGTGTTTGTGCCTGGTATGTTGGACACAGTAAAGGAAGTCAGGATTGGTCCTCCTAATTGACTGCATCTTTACATAGGGAGAACCATGTTCTTTCAATGTTACTGGCTTCTGGAAGGGAAAAACTACTGAGGATTCACTGGTCCATTTAGTTTCTAAAGTGCTGTTTCTTCCCAGAAAATAAACTAAATACTTTTTTATAGACCTGTTATGTGAGACTATTCTGATTGTTTCCCATATGCCACCGTCATTCCTAAACTATTACTACTCCTATGCTTGATCTCTTGGCCTTTCTGAAGAAGTTACAGCTTTGGCTCTTATCAAAAGAGCCCATCTCACTATTTTTGTCTGTCAAATTCAACATTCAGACCAGGTACACTAGCTTTTAAATCTGAGTGGGGCTCTTCAGCAATAAATTTCCCTTTAGTTCCTTCAGCCTGACATGAGAGGGGAGGTTGCAGTTTGTCCCACTCCTCAGTCTCTCCAGAGCATCCCTTCCTGTTATAAGTCAGCAGGGGCAAGAAGCTGTTGTTCAGCTTGTCTTCCAGGATGGCAGTAGCTGGAAAGTTGGGGCCTTGCCATTACAGAGATGGATAAGCAGTGGCTTCCTAATTGTTTTCCAGGAGGTGGTGATGTTACTCTTGCAGCATAATGCTGATACTTCTATTGTTAATGGGAGTGGAGAGACTGCAAAAGAAGTTACTCATGATAAAGACATAAGGAATATGTTGGAAGGTAACTCTAATAGCTCATACTCTGATTTTATTCTTTATTTTTTTAACACTTGTATGTTCACAAATTTGATTGTTCTACAAGTTACAGAGCTCAAATAAAGTTCCTATTTAAACTTGATCATTCAAAAGAAAAAGATAGTTTTAATTCTTTTCAGCAGTACTGACAAGTTTAGTGGGTTTTGGTGGCTTTTTTTCCCTTCCCAATATGTTTACAAGTGACTGGGAGAATTAAGCATCATGACTGCAAACAACATTGTTCAAGCAACTATTTCAGTCCTGCTGGTGGGGTAGTCCTTGCTGCAGTTTTGAATGGTACATGGCACTCAAAGCCTTAGCTCACTGGAAAAGGGAAAACTCAAAAGCAGTAAGTGACTTTGTGTCAACAAAGTCATGAAAGAGTAAAATTCTGAACAGTTTGCAATGGTGACCCAGTTTGGGGGTCAGCTTTAGGTCTTAGAGATTGTGTCAAAAGGGGGGAAAAAAGTAAACCCCTCCTTCCCCACATTACCTGCATTACCTCATAGGTGTTGAAAGTGAGAGATGGTGTCCAAATACTTCTGTAGGCTCCCTGCTTATAGCTTTGGGGAGTTCAAGGACTGTGTTGCTTTGTGGTATAATATCTGATACCTCTAAATGCTGCTGGAGCTGTGTGTCCAGTACCAGAGTGTGTGTGAAAATCACAATCCTTGGGATCATCCAGTCCAACCATGAACCCTACTCTATGCAGTTCACCCCTAAACCATGTCCCTCAAAACCACATCCAAACAACCCCTAAACCTCCCCTGGGCTGGGGACTCAACCCCCTCCCTGGGCAGCCTGTGCCAGGCTCTGGCTGCTCTTTTCCCTCCTATCCACAGTCTGCCCCTGCCCT
>JAOEGS010010770.1:0-36291 GCA_025447755.1 Corythornis vintsioides
GGGGGGGGCCGGGGAGGGGGGGGGGGGGGGGGGGGGCGGAATCAGCGGCCCGCGCACAACGGCGGGGTTGCGCTGCCACGGTGGGTCCGCGGGGCGGGTGGGGTCCCCCGACTGCTCCGAGCATCCCTCCCACCCCCCTCCCCCCAGCATCCCGCGCCCCGGGACCCCCTACCCACGCCAGGCTCCCCAGCCCCACCCGCATCGGGCTCTCCCCGGCCTCTCCCTGCCTTCGGGGGTGCCTCCCGCGGGGGGAGGGTGTGGGTGCGTGGGTCCCACTCCCGTGTCTCCTCCCCCACTTTGTTTCTGGGGCTGAGACCCGCACCCCACCCCACTGTCGGCGAGAACACGGCGCGGCGGCGGCCGCTCAGCCTGGCCTTGGGTTCCTGTGCCTTTTATCCTTCTCTTTGTTATTATTAATAATAATATTTTAATTTGAAATTATTTCTTTTTAACCTTTTCTCCGCCCTGCCCGGGGAGCGCGGGATGGGGGCCCGGGAGCTGCCCCCGCTCCCCCTCCCCGGGGACCGCTGCCAGCGGTAGGTGCCCCCCCCCCCGGCGCCGGGCAGGGTGTCGTGGGGCTGGGTGCCATGGGGCCGGCCGGGGTGCTGAGCCTGGCGGGGGTGCTGAGCCTGGCCGGGGTGCTGGCGGGGGACGGCGAGGTGCAGGTAGTCGGGACCCCGCTGCCGCTGGACCTGGGGCGCACGGTCCCCCTCGGGGGCGATGCTCCGAGCTACAGCCAGGGCCTGGATGTGAGTCTGGGGGCTGCGGTGGGGTCTGGGGGGCGGCGGGAGGGATGTGGGTGTTGCCGGGGTGGTGGGGCCCCGTCCCGTCCCCACTTCCCCTGTCCCTGCCATCGCTGCTGGGATCTCACCAGGATTTCCTCCGCTGCCGGTTTTCTCTTCCACAAACCTCTGTGCTTGCCAGGCCGGCACCTTCCCGTGTCCAGCGCTGGGTGGAGGGCGGTGGGGGGCCCGGGGCTGCTGGGGACAGGGATGGGGACAAGGGCTGTCACTCCCTCTAGCCCTACCACAGCCCTTGACCCACACACAGGTAGCACAGGTGGGGAAACTGAGGCGGGCATGACAGTGACCCAGTGAAAGCAGCCCAGCAGAGTATGGGTACCCAATGGCAGCCCTCCCTTGCTGGAGGGTGGTGGGTGCTTGGGGAGGGGATGGGACTTGGGGTGCCCGTCTGAGCACCCCACGCTCTGCCCCACAGTGCCGGGAGGTGCGGAAACACAACAGTTCTGAGTGGTGCCGCTTCATCCGGAGCAACCCCGACTGCCGGCTGGATGGTGGCTTCCTTGACTACCTCGAGGGGGTCTTCTGCATCTTCCCCCCTCGGCTCCTTCCCTTGGCTGTCACCCTCTATGTAAGGATGGGAATGGCGGTGATGCTACTGGGGGGTGCTACCCACTGGGGGCACGGGGTGAGGATGCCACCAGCTCCCCTCTGTGGCACTGTGACCCCACAGGCTCTCTGGCTCCTGTACCTGTTCATCATCCTCGGCGTGACTGCGGAGAAGTTGTGAGTAGACCCGTGGAGTATGAGGGTTCTCGAGGGGAGCAGGGAGCCCCATAGTCCCAGAGCAGCCCCGTCATCCCTCCCTGCCTCCTTCTCTGCCCCTCCAGCTTCTGCCCCAACTTATCGGCCATCTCCACCAACCTGAAGCTGTCTCACAACGTGGCAGTATCCTTGGTGGGTCACAAGGGACCTGGGCAGGGGGGAGGTAGACGCAGGAGAAGGTGGCTGTCATGGGGTCACTTTGTGTGCCAGCAGCACTGTGCTAGGAGAAGCCAGTTCAGAACATGAACCAGTGGAGAGGTTGTGTGCCAGCACTGGGAGGGAGCCCAGCAGTGCTGGGATGGGCAGCCACCTGTGTCCCATGTGGAAGAGTCTGCCAGGTCTTTTCCTTGACATCCCTTCTCCATGGTGTCACCTTCCTGGCCTTTGGCAATGGAGCACCAGATGTCTTCAGCGCCGTGGTGGCCTTCTCCAACCCCCGGACGGCAGGGCTGGCCATCGGGGCTGTCTTTGGTAAGGAGAACCTCACTGGGAGGTGCTAGCTCAGGGGTGGTGATAGGGGTGGGGGGACACTGTGAGGCCGTGAGACATTCTCCCTTGAGAAGGACTTGTTGCATTGGCAGGCGCTGGCATATTCGTGACCACGGTGTTGGCCGGGGGCATCGCCCTGGTCAAGCCCTTCACAGCCGCCTCCAGGCCTTTCCTCAGGGATGTCATCTTCTACATGGTGGCCGTTTTCCTCACCTTCATGGTCCTTTACTTTGGCAAGATCACGCTGGGAGAAGCTCTGGGTGAGGGCCACAGGAGCCTGGCGCTGTGGGGGGTAGTGGGAGGAGCTGGGGGGGTGCTGTAACACCTCCTTGGTCTCATCACCCCAGGTTACCTGGGGCTGTATGTCTTCTACGTCTTCACTGTGGTGCTCTGCACCTGGATCCACCGACGGCAGAGGCGGGAAGGGCTGGCCCCCCCTGGACCCTGGGAGCCAGGTAAGGACCACCTGGCTGTGCCAAAAGCATCCCCGGTGTGCTGGGGTCTCCCTCCACCACCCCACTCCTCTCTTCTGTCCTCCCAGAGACGCTTTCAGATGCTGATGAGCCAGAGTCCTCAGGCACAAACAGTGGGGACTATGGTATGTCACTCCCAGTGGGCTCGGGGGTGGACAGGGGTCCCAGGCACCCCCAGGCTGGTGAATGCATGACCTGAGGTGGGGGGAATCTCCCTGGGGCCATGTAAACCACAGCTCCATGCTGGCAGGGCTGGGGCAGGGGGCTGGGGAGCCTTCTGTCCTGCTCAGCCACGGCGGCCCCTCGCAGGTGAGGAGTACCGGCCTCTGCTCCCCTCCCAGGAGACCTCCCTGCGCATCCTCACCACTGCCCTCAGCCCCCTGGACTATCGCAAGTGGAGGAGGAAGCCCTGGTACTGGCGGCTCTTCAAGATCTTCAAGGTGAGTGGGTCCTGCATGGGGCTGCCCCCCACCCTGGGGTGCACCACCCCTGGGATCTACAATGGGGATGGTGGGACAAGGACAGGTGGGTTGGAGATGGGTCATGGGGGGTCATCTCCCCATGGTGTCCTGTCTTGAAGGGTTCCCCATCCATGCTCCTGGCCTTTCCTCCCAGGTGCCCGTGGAGCTGGTGCTGCTGCTCACTGTCCCCGTTGTGGACCCTGACAAGGATGACCTGAACTGGAAGAGACCCCTCAACTGCCTGCACATCCTCACCAGCCCCCTGCTCTGCGTCCTCACTCTGAAATCAGGCACCTGTAAGAGCCCTGCCTCCCAGGAGGGGACAGCTCCGAGGTGGACACCAAAGCCCTGGGGACTGCTTTGGAGCCCTTTGGAGCTGGCACCCCATCTAGGGAGGGGAGGATGGGCCAGTGAAGAGCCAACCTCTGGGGGGCCTGATTTGCAGCTGATGGATCTACCCTTCCCCCAGGGCTGGAGATTTGGCCCCTCCCAGCATCCAGGTCCTGGGAGAAAAATGGGGCACGCCTAGCCTGCTCAGGGAAACTGAGGCATGGAGGAGAGCAGCCCCCTGAGGGCTTTGGGGAGGTGGCTTTAAGAAGGACAAGGCTTTACTTCATACCATCAGCCTGGTTGGATTCTGGCCCAGCCCATTTGTGGGGCTGTTCTGACACCCCCTCTCTCCACCACATGCAGATGGGCTGTACCAGATCCAAGGAGTCTTCCCAGTCTGGGGACTGGTCACACTGATTGGCTCTGTCCTGGGCATCATCATCTTCATCACCACAAGCAACGAGGAGCCACCCAAGTACCACTGTGTAAGGTGCCCACTGGCCCTAAATGCCCACTGGGGACCAAACCAGCCCACTCCAGCCTGGGGACAGAGCAAGAGCCAGGACATCCTCCCTGGTTCCCAGTGTCCCCAAGAGGGACATGGCTGGCTGGAGGTGTGCAGAGGCCTGTAGGATGTACCCAGGGACTAGCTTACCCTTCTTCCTGGCAGGTATTTGCCTTCCTTGGGTTTTTGGCCAGTGCCATGTGGATCAATGCTGCAGCCACAGAGCTGGTGAACATCCTCCGGACCCTGGGCATCATCTTCCAGCTGAGCAACACCGTGCTGGGCTTGACACTGCTGGCCTGGGGCAACAGTATTGGGGGTAAGGGCTCTGCTATACCCCAGTGCCACCCCTGCTGCACCTGTTCTCAGGCCATCCCCCAATGTGTCCCCTTCTTCTGCAGATACCTTCTCTGACCTGACCATGGCACGGCAGGGCTATCCCCGCATGGCCTTCTCTGCCTGCTTCGGGGGCATCATCTTCAGTATCCTTTGGGTGCTGGGGGGTATACTTAGGGCAGAGGCTGCCTCAGTTTTCCTGCCTGCAGCCCTGAGGTAGCCCTGGTTTGTGGGGTACCTTATGGGAAGGAGCTGGGTAGGATTAATCACAGAGTTCCCGGCATGTTGGCAACCTCCCTGGTGCCTGCATACTGTGGGGGGACCGGAGTGGTACTTACCTGCTGTCCCAGCCCCAGCAGGGTGGTGGTTTGGGATGGGTTCTACTAGATTTGGCATCTGCCAAAGGGAAGGAGGCATGAGGGTGCGACACTTGTCCGGGAGGCTTTGGGTGGTCTGAATCTTCTCAAGTGCTCCAGGCTGTATTCACCACAAATGGGCAGCAGCCACAGTGTGCAGGCAGGGACTAGGGCAGGTATTGTCCCCCTCCCCAGGGTGGGAGGGACGTGGCCAGCCCTGTCACTCCCCTGATGTCCCTGCCCTGTGTCTCCATCCTGAACGTACCCCAGACATCCTGGTTGGCGTGGGACTTGGCTGTCTGCTGCAGATGAGCAGCAGCCAGCCAGTGGTGAAGGTAAGGCTGTAGTGACAGGGTGGCAGGGGTCAGGCTGGCAGCAGGACCCGCACTGTCACTCTGCATCACTCTGTCTCTTTGGCAGCTGGAACCTGACAGCCTCCTGGTCTGGATCCTTGCTGGGGCCTTGGGGCTGAGCTTGGTCTTCTCCTTCGTGTCGGTGCCAGCGCAGTGCTTCCAGCTGGGCAAGGCGTACGGTGTCTGCCTCATCCTCTACTACCTGGCCTTTCTCTGCGTGGCCCTGCTGACTGAATTCAGGGTGATCCATCTCCGCACCCTCTGACCAGCCCTGCTGCCAGGAGACGCAGGTCCTGCCCTGGCTGTCACTCTGCTTGGGGCCTCCCCCCCTCCCTGTCCCTGTCAGGAGGTCAAGGGTACCTTGACCCCAACCCCGCCACATGTCAGAGGCATCACGTGCCAGCCCAGCCCTCGGCCTTGGCTTTCCGGGGTGGGTTGTTTATGCTTTGGGAAAGGAAAAGGAGCTGTTAGTCATTAGCTGCATCCTCTCCCTGCTCTGTTTAATCTCGTTTAAAGGTGGCTCTGAGCTGGGGTGAGGTTAAGACCTGGGCTTCCTCAGGTCCCAGTGGCAGAGGTGGAGGGCAGCTCCAGCCCAGGCTCACAACAGGAGCACTTTTACCCCTTCAACCACTTCACTTTGCCCTGCCCCACTCTATCCTGGCTGCTCTGGGACAGGCTTAGGGCAGTTGTGCTACAGGGGGTAACTCGGTGAAGGTCTGAGCACAAGTTTGTCATTGCAGAGGACATGACGTGTTCACACCACAGCCGAGGCAGAGTGAGACAGGGTTGAGGTGAGACACAGCTCCATGGCAGTGCTTAGTTTGAATACAAGCAAAGCTGGAGGAAAAAAAAAAAACAAACCACCACGGGAGACTGGTTTCCCCTGTTTTTTTTTTAAGCTATGTTTCTCAACCTGAATTTCAGATCCTACTTGTCTCCTCCTCCTCCTCCTCCTCCTCGGGCGACTAGAGCTATAGGAAAGGTTGTGGAGGTTTCCACACACAGCGTTAGCCCCTGGCGAGACTAGGTTTAGACACTGTTAAAAAAACAAAACAAACCTGAAACCTGCAATAAAAAATACCCAACCACAACCCCAACCTTGACTCACAGTGTTTGCTGTGGGGGTGCTCTGTCCTGCTCTGTGACCAGCACAGCCCTTACTCATGGCCATGCCCTTGGGGGGCAGAGGGAACACTGGAGCTGAGCCAGCAGCAGTGGCGGTGGGGGCAGGGGGGTGACACCTTGGGCTGCTGCTGGGTGGTGTTCCCCAGCAGCTCAGGGAAGTGGATTCCTCCAGGTTCACCAGCAGTTGGTTTCTCAACAACAGTCACATGAGCCTGACTCGACCACTTTAGTTGTGTGGCTGGGAACTGCAGTGTCAGTCACGGCACGGGGTCAGCACGGGCATTACTCAGCTCCCTGGGGCTGGGGACACCAGAGGGGCAGCCCATGGTCCTGAGGGAAGTGGAGTAGCTGGGCTGCTGCTTCTGCTGCCTGGCCAAAGGGCAGCAGGGCACAGGCTAAAAACCAAAGTCCCGTTACAGGCAGACAACCACATCTTTGCCCCATGGGGAGGGAGAGAGAGAGAGGCTGTTTTGCAAGAAGCACAACGGCTGAACCTGCTTCCTGCTCCTTTCCAGGGGTACCAACAGCCTCCAGCCCCTGGGTTGTTTCTCCTTTTTCTAACCAGATAAGGGCTTTCACAAAAAAACTAACACTTATTGGCTCTGCCCTGAACCTGTTGTTGGAAGCTGCTGGAGTGATCCAGGCAGCCCAGCCCTGCTTCCTTACACAGCAAAGCCTAAAGCAATCCAAACTGTGGCCAACGTGCCGAGCAAGAGGTAAGGGCTCAAAAAACCCCTTCTAGCCTTCAATGCTGCACTGGGGTAGCTGTAAAAATATCAGAGAGTGAAAGTGTTACTTTAATGTTTAGGAAAAAAGCCATTAGGGGAGGGCAGAAGGGACTCTGGGCTTTGCAATGCCCTGGAGCAGGAACCCAGAGCAGCTGGGCAGGGCAGGGCAGGCACGCAAAATATGCCCACGCAAGCAGTTGCAGCTGGAGAGGGAGGGTGGGCACTGCTCCTCTTTAAATACTGGAAATGCTTCAGCTGCATCTGAGCCCCAATTCTGGAATGACATGGGAAGGAGGAAAGGAACCTGCTGCCTTTACAAAGCCGAGGATGCTTTTTATTAGTGCACTTGAAAAACAAAACCAAACCTTTTACAGACACGTCCATAAAATCGTTTTCTAAACAAAAGGCCAGCATACAAAATCCTGCCCTGCTTCCTCCCTTGCTCCCTACAACATGATTGTCTCTGTGGTTAGTCTGTGGGTCAGGTAGGGGAGAGGAGGATAAATAGAAGGGGATGCCCCGTACTCAAACTTCGTTTCCTTCCGAAGCCGTATGGAAGAAGTAAACTGCGACCCTCCTTGGTTCACAAAAATCATGAAGACAGTGTGTACGTGGGGGCAGATCAACACCTCAGCACAAAACCACAGCAGCAGCACCTGAGCCCTCAATCCCAGGCCAAGTGTTCCCACCCCCGTGACACCAGAGCCCTGTTCTTGCCTGTTAAGCAGGTCGGTGCCCCCCTCCAGCCATCTTATGCTGCAGCTCCTTTCACACCCAGGAAACACACCCACCAAAAAAAGTCACTGACAGCCCTGCAAGGAAAAATAGTCTGGAGGAGAATGTGGAGTTTAAACACAGCCACATTTCCCCATCCAACCTTCACAATGCTCATTCATCCTACCCATAACCTAAACCAGAATAAACAGTATCTCCTCCAACCCCAGCTCTGATCTGGATAAATCTCCCAGGCTGTGGCTCCATGCAGAGCAACAGCAACAGCAACTGCACTGCTCATTAATTTGTGGTCGAATTTATGGGTTGGAAAACAGCCCTTTTAGGTCCTTCACGGTTCAGCTCAGAAGTAGTTTCATACCTGCAGTACCCAGAAAGGAAACAAAAGAGTTGCCCTGAGGCACTCAAGGAATTTGGCAAGGGTTGAGGAGCAGACTGCTGCCCAGTAAGCTGCTCACCCACTCTTTCCATCCCACATCCCCAGTGCTCCCACCACACGGAACATGGAGCTCTGTATTGCCTACTTTGGAAAGTCTCAGCCACCCAGGAACCACTCCTGACCTGCACGGGCAGGATCCATCTTCTGTCCTTGTGCCACGTGGTGAAGCTACCAAGGCAAAACCACCTAGGTGGGGTCAAATGATTAGGGGCACAGATCTCCCACTGCCTGATCACTCTGGAAGAAGGAGAAGCCTCCCCAACAAGCTCTGCTCTTAGTCTGAACTTGATAGAAGACCAGAGAGCAAGAGGTGCTGGGAGCCTCCCAGCTGACAAGTGCTCCGAGCCCTCAGCACTTACTGTGCTGACAGGGTCAAAAAAAGGGGACTTACAGAGATAGGGTCTCATTCTGTCACAGGCAACAAAACATGAACAACACCATGACCTGCCATGATCACAGAATAAACATGGCATGGCTGGGAAGGGATCCCTTTCCCCCTTCCTTCCCAGCCCTCAGCTGGCAGGCCTGGCACTGCAGAAAAGCTGTTGGGTAGAAGAATCACCATCTTCCATGTTCCTCCTGCATCCAGAATGCAGGGGAACAGTAAAGCTCTGCCATGACATTCCCAAGATCAGTGTTTGCCAGCCTGAGGAATGTTTCTGGAAGGGAAAAGGGCAAACACTGCTGGGCTGGGACATGCTCCCCTATATGGACAAAGCTGTGGCCTGGCTGAGGACTAACCAGCACTACTGTGTGATGCCCATGAGCTCTTCTTAACCTTGCCAGGCAGAAAAAAAGTTAGACTTGTTTTTAACTCCTATCCACCCATGAGAGATGAGGCCTGGACAGAGATCTGACATTTAGAAAGCAGGTGGCCAAGTGACAGAGTTCCAGAGCCCTGGAGAACCTTTCCCCTTGCTGCACAGCACCAGGTGCTTTGGAGTATATGGAGGTGATCCCAATCCTGGGCAGTGCCACAGGCAGGACTGACCAGCAGCCCTGCATCAGCTACAGCAGAGACAGAGTTTATCTCCACAAGCTCCTGTCCCACCTCTGACGATAACCCAATGAGATGCTGGCCCTCAGTTGTCTCCAGCTGTCACAGAGTTGCTTGGGGACAGATAAATTCAATAACCAGAGCTGGTGTGCATCTAGGTGTGCCTAAAAGGAAGGGAAAGGCAGACTGCTCTTCCAAAAGTGCTGGGACCTCACACCACTTCCCCTTGTCTTTGCATAAGAAAGGTGGAGAAGAAGCAAAACCTCACTCTTCTGACCTTTTATCCCTTTAAGCAAAAGAGACCTTCAAAAAGGGCAAAAGATTTCCTATTAAGCAGGTGGCTTCAGCACGTTTCCTGCTGTTAAAGGGTTACACCTCCCTCTCCACGGGGTCTGTTAGTGGGAATACAACCAGCAGGCTCGAGCCTGGGAAGAGGCTCAGGGGGAGAAGGTCTCTGCTCTGTCCGAGATGGTTTGTGCTGAGCGTGGGCACCACACTCCACCTGTGTGGAGCAGCCACTCAGAGCCCCCTGGGCCTCTGGCTTCTCAGCAACTCGCTGCCTAGGGGCAGAGGTGGAAAACCTCAAGCTGAAGGGTGCACTGGACAGGTCTATGTACATCATCCCGAGAGACAGGCGGTGAATTACACTCTGGGTTATTGCATAGAAGGGGGCTGGGTTAGCGACGTCTAAATGACGGTCTGGGAGCGTTGTCGCAGGCTCAGGGGCTTCAGAGAGCTGCTGGAAGCAGCCACGGGCTCTTGCAGAGGTGCCTGGGATTCCTCTTTCCTGGAATGCTCCTCATACCATTCCTGCAATGGGAAACGCACCCAGATCAGGCTCAGCCCCACACTGGCCTCCCAGCAGCCCCTCAAAAGGTGGCAGGACCCCTCTGGCTGCTCCCCCATGCGAAGACACATTTTCTCAGGTCCAAAGGGGCTCTTCCCAAAACTCCAGCTACAGCCCAACCTCCTAAACAACCTGCTTAACTGCAGTTAAGAGCAGTATCACCTCAGCTACAGTTGGTCAAACCAACAAACCTGGGCAAGGAAACATCGCTCTCTCAGGAGAACCCTCCTGAGCATGTGATTCTCTAGTACTGATGTCAACATGTTTGGGATTTGCAGAGTTGCTCCCAATCCTGGGCAGCACCCAGGGTGTTACAGTCTGTTACACTTCCGAATCAGCAGCACTGGCAGGAGCTCCTTTGCAGCTTTCCACGCAGCTCCAAGATAAATAACCTGTTCATTTTTATTAGGGGCATTGGAGACTCAGCCCCAAGCTACCTACCCAACGGCCAAAGGACAGAGTTGGATGGTTATGAGATTAATTCCTTCAGTACTAATCATTACATTAGCCTGTGATCTTCAACCTGGAAGCAAATGTCTCACAGGAGCTATGCTGATGGCAGGATAAACCAGGTCAGGAGCATCATGGAATCATAATGGTTGGAAAGGACCTTTAGGATCATCAAGTCCAACCTTCATACTAACATCTCTCTAACTCAAGTGCTACATCTACTCGTTTCTTAAACCTCTCCAGGGATGGTGACACCACCACCTCCTTGAGCAGCCTGTTCCAGGGCCTCACCACTCTCTCAGTAAATAATTTCTTCCTGATATCCAATCTAAACCTCCCCTGACACAACTTGAGGCCATTTCCTCTTGTTCTATCATTAGTAATTTGAGAGAAGAGACCAACACCAACATGGCTACACCCTCCTGTCAGGGAGCTGTAGCGAGCAACGAGGTCTCCTCTCAGTCTCCTTTTCTCCTGACTAAACAACCCCAATTCCCTCAGCCATGTTCTCCAGACACCTCAAAACCAGGAATGCCCTAAATATCCCAGGAAGCAGCCAGTGCCAGAGCTTCCCACCTTCATCAACCAGCTGCTCTGACAGAAAGCTGGGCAGAGCTGCTCATGCTCTGCCCGGGAGAGCGCCCGGGTTCTGTCCTGCCCGACACGCCCGAGCTCGGGCACAACCACATTCCAGAGGCTTAAGCAGCCTCTGAGTGCATGCTTGTAGCCCCAGCGAGCTCAGGTGAGCTCAGCCCCTTTGCACAGCAAGCTTGGGCGAGCCGGGCCCCCTGCACATAGCGACTCAGTGCACAGGGTGCACAGCCTGGCACTCAGCCCTGCCAAGGAGGCCCTGCTGGCACACAACAGCCTGTGGCTCAGAGGACAAAGGGCTATGATGTTTAAAGGGATGGTTTCTTATTCTAAGCAATGTTCTGCTCACCACAGAGAGTTGCTGGTATTGCCATCTCAGGTCCACATACCTGTATCTCCTCCTCATACATCTTCATCCTCAAATCGCTCTTGGTCCTTGATCTGTGTCCCAGGAACAGTGTTGACATTTGCTAAAGAGTTGGGAGAAGGAGGAAGAAAAAAAAAAAAACAAACAAAAAAAAGAGATTCATCAGTCACTGAGCAGATTACAGGATCAGTCCCTGGAACTTCAAGCATCCTTCTTGCAGACACCCATCACCCACCAATGAGTGTGGGCTATCCTGGGCTCCTGCTGTAGGAGAGAAAAAGGGAATTTCAGGGTGCACATCACCTAAACAAATGCAGGCACCTGCTGCAGGCTGACATGCTGAGCAGATCCCCAAAGGCTGCTGAGGGAGCTGTAGCTTGGACAGATGTGTCAGTGAGTGGTGCTTAATGTAGTCAGTGCCCACAAACTGAAGCTTCCAAATAAGATCTCATCAGAGAAAATTTCAGCCCTCCCCTGTCTAGAGGACACTGTTTACTCCATGGGCCTGGACTTCTCACACCCTGTACACAGAGAGATGAAATCTACATTGATCTCCAACCACATGAGTTATGTGAACAGGATTGAGAAGCAAAAGGAGCTTCACCTCTGGCTTCATCATGCTGTACTCCTCTGCAAGGCTAAGTACATCATCCTGCTTGGGTTAATTGTCTTGAAAGCCACTTCTGATCAGTGTCACCATCACTACTCTGACTTTTGTCTGCGTGAACAAGAGCTCAGCCTTTAACTACCAAGCCAACCAAAGCAAATAAAGATCTCCTAAGAGACTGTAGCACTAGCACTTTGTAGTGGTGATACAAGAATATAATGGCTATTATTAACACAACCACTTAAACTCTTCCCAGATGCATGAGACAACAGTTCTGAGACAAGAGCAGTTACCCAGCTCAGTTCATTCTTTCCAATTGTCCATCCTATTTTAGAATGCAATGTAAGCAGGGCTGTGGAGAAAGGAGGCCTGATGGTTGCAATTGATACCTTCATATTGCTGCATCATGGCTCAGGACTGCCCAAGCCCAAGCCTACCATGGCACAGAGAGAGGCAGGAGAGTTACAAGACAGTGGCTTCCTCAGAGAAAAGGAAAGATACTTTTTTTTTTTTGTCAGTACTGGGCAGGACAGCTCTAAGCAAAACTGGCAGGCAATAGCAACAAGTCTTTGTCAAGTCTGTTCAGAGTGCAGAGCAAATTCACCTGCTATTTTTCCAAGAGAAGCAAAACTTTGTGCTGATGCTGCAGTGTCCCTCCAGTAGCTCTGCTCTCAACATGACAAAGACACACAGAGCTTCTCTCTGGACAGCAAAGAGGCACCCGTGGTCCTGCAGCCTCCCTCCCTCTCCTGCAGCCAAGAACATGGGAGTTCCTCTTACCCCATATTTGTCCATCTGCAAAACTATCTTCTGCAGCTGAGCAGTTTCAGTGGCAGCTGAACTCCTCTTGTACAGCTCGATTATGCCAACCACTTCCTCTTTGGAGATCTCCTTCTCCAGGACAATGCCATTGTCTTCTGGAGAGGCATGAAAAAATGAGAGAAAACAGTGTCCAAGATGAACATTGCTTCATCAGCCACTACGATGAGCCTGGAAGACAAAGCTTAACAGCACATATGGCCAGGTCAAGGTGTCAGGCACACTCTGTACCTGCTGTGACTAGAATGTGTACATCCTTGGCCCTCAACAAGGCAGGGAAGAAGTTAACTAGTAAACTGGGCCAGCAAGCATCTCAGCTTTTTAAAACATCAGGCCCCTCAGGCTTCTAAAAATCCCTAAACATTTGCAGCTTTTTGCTTGCCTGTAAATTAGCAAAGCAAATAATCACATGGGAATTGCTGCCTTCTTACCTTCAACTGCCTAACACAGCCCAGGAGCTCAGCACCAGCAAAGCCCTTTCATCACACCCTTCAAACTGGGTGCAGGAGTGGTCACAAGGAGAAGTGTTTGTGTAACTAACAATGCCTGGCTCCTGCAGGCCTGTGCCATACCAGTTTCATCTTCAGGCACCTCAGAAAGATGAGGGGCTGCTCAAAGCTACTCCTGTGGCTGGGGCCATCATAATGTTTCTACATTATAGACTCTCTGCCATTAAATGTACAAGTGCAGTAGCTCCATCTCCTTCCTGCAGAAGCATTAAGATCAGTCTGAGATTGAATAGAAAAGCCTGGGTGTAGAGCAGGAGAAGGGCCAGATGAAATTCCTGAGTTTATGGCACTGAAATGAGCAGGACATGAATTTACAGTTACAGCCACCCAGCTAAGGAGACAAAGGACAGCAAGTAAAACTGATGAACTCACAGAGGTGAGAGGATGGACACTAGTCACTGTCAGTTCCTAAAGGGCCAAAGGCATGTCCAAAACCAGCACACAATCACCAGTTTCAGTACGACTGGGAGATGTGGAAAGAACTGGGCAGGCAGCATCCACTGCCCTCCATGCCATGGCAGAGTGCTGGCAAACCACTGGGATCCAGCATTGTGGTGTCTGAATGCTGGACAAGCCACTGGAGAACGTGTCCTTGTGCCAGTGAGTGTATCAGCAAGGATGGGAAATTGGTTTTAAAAGGGAAATCATCTTCCCCTCTTGAATGTTCCCATTTGACTTGATGATCTTGAAGGTCATTTCCAACCTAGATGATTCTATGATTCCCTGTTGAAATCTTTTGTTGAGCTTTGCTATGTCATTGCTGTAATGTTTCCTACCTTCAGATCACTTGGTTGAAATGGCTCAAGCAGTTAAGTTTTTGTGCACACACACATATACAGAGAGAAAAAAACATGGACACACAGACATACTTTTGGGGGAGTGCTGGGGGAGAGAGGAGGGGCAGAGCAGAATGGACAGAGAGAAATATCACAGAAAAGCGTAAGAATGAGCTTAAGAAGGCAGACTGAAAAAAATAAATCTGGTCTTTGTTGGCCAATCTCCTTCTCCTCTACAGACAGAAGACACCAGGGAGAGAAGAGAGAATGTTGTCAAGCAACCAGTCCACAGTCCTCACCTTCTGAGTCTTGGTTCTTCCGAGTGTAGTTCATGCGGAAGACGAAAGCATCCAAAATAAAAGCCACGATGATTGTCATCACCACCTGGGACAGGACAGGAACAGGAATGCTCAGGAGGCTGATGCTGGGGGATTCTTCCAGCCCAGTTCAACACAAAGCTGAGAATTTGGTATCTGCTTCAATTCTGTGCTCCCCTGCTCTTCCGTGGCAGAGGGGGTGCCCATGTCACACGTCTCACTCTGAGTAAACTGCTCTCACTCAATCACAACAGGGACAGAACAAAGCTCTTGGGCTGCCCTAGTCTTTATCCACAGCCCAGATTTGTGCAGCATCAGCTTTGTCAATGCCCAAAAACTCAACTTTCTCCAAGTGATGTGGACTCACGCTTGGGTCTGGTGTGTAGAAGAGCAAAAGTGCCCTCATTTAGGGATGGAAGCTCCCTCTGGAACACAGTAAAAGCCATCTTGTCTCCACATCCCTGCTATTTGAAGCACAAAGCACATCCAGAAACTTACCATGGTCACAATATAGAAGATCATGAAGTAAAGACGACTCCAGTGAGTGGTTTGGGATGTCACCCCTTCCTAAAGAGGAATGGGAAGAAGTCAGTAGTGCTCAGAAGAAGGGAGAATCTGCTGTTAACTGCTGGCTAACAGACATAAAGCAGCACAATCTCTCACTCACTCGTGGCTCCACAGTTAGCCCCAGGACACATACACACAAGGTAGCTGAGGGTTACTCACCATGATGATGTACCAGTCATTGACGACTGTCAGCTCAAACAGTGTAACTGTATACAAGGGGGAGAAAAAAGACAGAGAGTTGTTGTATTCATCCTGACCTACTTTACAGTGATTCTCAGACAAAGTATTTGACAGAGAAGACACAAGGCACCAAAGTTTCAATCTGGGGACAGAACACAGACCCTTGTCACTGCAATTACTTCAGACAAAAGGGGTTAGCCCACAGAACCAGGGGCTATATATTTAATCTATAGTTCTTAAAAGAATCAGACAGACCTGACTCCACCAGAGAGCAAGGAGACCTCTGAAATCTCCAGGAGATAAGCACCTCTGCTCACACATGAAGAAAAATCATGGAGAGTAATCAACGCATTCCAATTTTTCCTCATTGGTGGGTTTAAAGAAATGTATTCCCATCACTATTGGTTCTTTAGAGGGGTAATGTCTTCTAAAGGAACAGTCCAGCTATGGACAGAGCTGCCCTTACCAAAGCTGTTCAAAATGTTGTCGAAGTTGTTGAGATAGTAATAACCTTCTTCCACAACTGTCCTGTTGCCAACTGTGTGGTTCACCCAGCGGTAGGAATCCGCGACCGTGCTTGTGCTGGTTGGAGACACCAGGACAAGGAATGAGAAGGGAACTGGAAATCAAGGAAAATCTCCAAGGGTTTAAATACCAGAACACTTAAAAGGTAGTGAGCAGGAAGGCAGTTTCTACCTCTTGGCCAATGCTTGCCTTGTTCTCTGCCAGGAAGCTTCTCTCCTTCACAGCTCAGCAGGAGCCCAGCAGGCACATGGGAGTATTTGTAATCATTCAGCAAATAGTACACCAGAGAAACTGAGTGTTTGAGTCTGACTCCTTGGCACACACCCTTAAAGCTTGGCATTTCCAAGTGTCCTGCCATCATTTCAGGTGAAAAGGGCACGGGACAGCTTCACTTCCCACACCAGGTGAGTTTATCTTGGCCTAAATATCTAACACATCTGGGCAAGCAACTCTGGCACCACCAAGATAAAAATCTTCTCTCTGGAGCAGATATTACAAGAGTTTCCAGCCACAGTACCATGAAGAAGTCCCCCCAGTGCAGCTGAGGCAAGTTACAGAGCTCACTAAACCCAGCCAACCCTACCACAGCAATCTCTCCCCTTGCCAAACACAACGCAGAAGCTGTTTCATCCCATCTGACCGAGAGGAGCCAAGTGGCTCCTAGATTTTCACAGCACATTGCCTTAGCTGCAAAGGCCCTTTCAGACCCATCCTCTGCTCCTTCTCCACAGGGAGGTAGAGCTGCCAGACCTCGCTGCTGTTGGCTCTGCATCAAAACCACTGCAGAGGGGGATGGATTTGCAGTACTCACTTGCAGCAGTTCGGGTAGACCATGCCAGCAAAGAACTCCATGCCAACAATGGCAAAGCAGTAGTAGAAGATCAAGAGGGTTAAACCCAGGCTGGAAGCAAAAACAGAAAGAGTACTGTGCTACCAAAGAGCTGCTAAGGCAGGGAAACACAAGGTCACAGGCTGGTTGCTCTGGAAGGAATTTCCAATGGATGGGAAGCAGCACTGAATACCCCAGACCACCCTCTCTGCTGCTGCGGCTCTGCAGTTCAGTGCAGTTCTCATTCAAGATGTCTTTGGACAAGGAGCTGGCCACTCACTGAAGAGAGAAACTAAAGAGCAGCCTGGATTCCCTCCCAGTCTGCCTTTTTCTGGTAAACAAACGCCTCTCCACAGTTTAATAAAGAACAACAGAGGCTGTTTCTGCCCTCTCCACGTCCTTGGACAGAGGGCCTGTGCCAACAGCAGGGTTCTCTGGCTCATGCCTCCTTCAAGGTCCGAGGATGCCTGGCTCCAACAGCCAGCTCCTTCTGCCCCACTGTATCACAATGATGCTCTCTAGTGGCTGTGCTAAGGGTGGGGAAACAGCTGGGGCTGAGTCTATTTCTGCCAATGTTCCTCCCAAATGGGCATCCCCTCTCACCAAAACATGGGATGGATGGGGAGAAAAACAAGTGTCAGCTCTTGGTCATCCTCTTAACAGAAAATCAGGAGGAGGCCCGGGGTGCTGGCTGAAGTGTTGCTCAGCACACACTGCTCCAAGAAACTGGAAGATTAACACCCCACTGCAGCACATTGAAGAACCAGTAATGATCTAGTGACAGAGCACAAACAGCTCTCTATCCTCACCCCAGCCCTAGACATGAAACCCTCCCTCCCCTCTCCCTGCTGACACCCAGAGAACAGAGGGCAGTACCTGGCCATGCGGGGGAACAGCTCAAACATCGTGTCCAGGACATTTCTGTAGCGTTTCTTCAGTTTGAATAACCTGCAGGGAGAAGCAACTAGTCACCTAAGCACTGCAACTTCCCTGCTGCTGTTGGAAATAGTTAATAGTTCTCTGTACCCCCATGGCAGTGAACAGTGTTGTTTCCTGACACCAAACTTGCAGGATCTGCTCTTGCCCAAGTGGTCTCTGCTCACCTAACAGTGCCCTGCTGTCCCATTGGCATGGTTATGCCACATTCAGCTAAGTGTTTACAGGACTGAGGAATCTGGAGGAAAATTCTATGGCATTTTACACAGCACAATGCATAAGTAACATTTTTCAAAGAATCAAAAATCATAATAAATAAACTAGTCCTCTGTATAGGGTCAGGATTCATTTCTCCTCCCCTTGGAAACAAGCTTTTCTGTGCTTCCCCTGTGACCCAATAAAAAACGATGGAAGAAAACTACATTGTGCCTGCTAATTTAAGATTTGGCAACTCCATCAGCCTTTGCAGAGAAATAGAGCTGCCAAACACAGGCTTTGCCAGGGGAGCAACAGAGAAAACATTATTTATTTCTGTCCATCCCCCGACCCCCTTTGGGTGTCATAAAGTGTTCTTTAAATCTTCAACGAAGAGCTAAATTACATTAGTTAGTTTGTAACAAAACAGCATTTTGCCTCAAATGCCTTCCCTCTGCAGCTCTGGAAGGTGGAGGTACCTCTGTAACAGCCCCAAAAGAAGGGGTTAATCGGACCCATCTTAGTGAGCCACAGAAGGTTACAGGCTGCAGTCTTCTTAAAGTGTGAGATGCAGTTTGAGCTGGTTGTACTTCACCCTCGAAAGCAGCATCCTTTGAGAACTGTAATTTCTGGTAATTCAATGGAAATTATTAAACTGGCTCAGACCGTCTCACTCTGACAGGAGAGCTTTGCTCTGAACAGCATCAGACAATTTAGAGGAGGTGTAAGAACCCCACGAACGCAGACACAGGATAATCTGCCCCTGGTAAATCCCTTGATCTCTATTAGAGATCAGCTTAAGCTCCAAAGCATGGGGTTTCATAGCCCAGCCCAAGTTTTTTGTTATCGTTCATTTTGATACCTCTGGCTAATCTCATTACCCCACCAATTCCTCTCTGCCATGGTCACGTACCCACAGAGCAATCCTTGCCCTCTTCTGGTAAGGAGCTCGGGTCCCTGAGTAGATTGATGGAAAACAAACCTGGTTGTTTTCTTCCCCACCTGCCCTCTGCAAACCCCCTCCCACAGCCCTCCCGGCTCACCTCAGCAGCTGGAGCGGGCGCAAGACCACGATGAAGTAGAAGGGCTCCATGTTAAATGCCAGGGCCATGAGCCCCAAAAATGCAAACAGGGTGACTGAGAAGTCAAAGCTGGAAAGAAAAAAAGAAAATAAAATCAGTGCAGGCATTTATCACTCGTGTTGCAGCAGAGAAGTGGTACCTGGTGCTGCTCCAGACTAACAAGCCTCACAAGGCAAAGGGCAGAAGTATTCTAACAGCCTTGTCTACAGCCCTAAAAACCCATCTAAGAAGTCAGTTTAACTCAACAATCTGCACTACCTCTCTCAAAACCATGAGTGCACACTTACAGATTCCAGCCTGAGGACAGGTACTCGACAGGCCCCAGGCCAGTGGTCTTCAGGAGCAGCTCCACGCCATAGACTGTAAAACAAGACAACCACCACTGTCAGGAATAAGCATGATCACAGTAAGGCAAAGGCTTGCCCTCAAGGATGTGTGGTGCTTTAAGCACAGGACTTCTAGGCATGGGTTTAACAGACCCCTACCCATCCTCCTTATGTTCAAGGAGATGCCAAAGAGATGTTTTCCCTCAAGATCAACACATTTTCCTGTATTCATGTCAATTTCTCTCCAGAGCTGTCTACAGAACACTTAGTTTGGGCACAAACTCCTGCAGGAAAGGTTGGAAACTGGAGTAGGGATTCAGTGCTGCCTGTTTATTTCCTGCCATCTCTGTGGAACATATTGACATCCCATAGCCTAGGTGTGACCTACATGGAGAGATCCTTTCAAAGGAGAGACATCTACTTGCACCCTCTGTCCTGGCAGCACCTTTTGGGTCTGTAGGTTAAAGAACACCATAATAACACAAAGATGTCCTGTTGGTTATCCCCAAATTCTTTCTTCCCAGGTGCCAAAGAGAGGTGGGAGAGAAGCAATGAGACAAGCTGGATGACAACATCCTTGTGAAATACCTTTCAGAATACCTCTCCTGTTAAACTTTCCTAACAAGTGTTTTGAAGACTTGTGGCCAGGAAAGCACTGGAGATACCCAGAAGTCCAATAGGTGGTTAGTAACCTCTCCTAGATCCTCCAAGTACCTCCTGTTGCAGTTTTACACACTATTTTGATTCAATGGAGCTTTACTTGCTTCTCCTTGAGCAAGAGACACTGGCAGGAGAAGGGAAGTGGATCTGCATTGCTATGGCAGTGCAATGAACCAGCACATGGAGGTAGATGTGAAGTCTGTAGACCTGTGGCTGAGTTTCAACCTCAAAGTAATCTTCTGGAAACATGGCTGTCTATTCCCCTCCCAACTCCCTCTGAAAGGAAGCAGCTCTGTTGGGAGGCACCAGCTTACTTGTGAGGAAGACTATGTAGCTCCATGGGACGTTTCTTGAGAAGAAATTTCCTCCTGCAAGATACAAGAAGAACTTTTTCTAGCCTTCCTTTTTTTTAATCCCTGAGCATCATAGTCAACAAACAAGCTGCAGTGTTTCCTACCTTGCAGCATGAAGGTTTCAACAAGAATCCAAATTCCATTCACAGCCACCACAGTATCTGGAAAACAGAGTAAAAGCCCATAGAAAAAAACCCTCTGGATCAGAGGACACCCACTTTGTAGGTTGACAAAGAGAGTACAATATCAGACAAGTGGCAAGGTCATTGATTCCAATTCCACTAATAAATTGAACTCATAACTTGGGAGAGTCTTCTGCCCTGGCTCTTGCCAGGGTTTTAACTTGATCTTCAGTAGGAAACACAACTAAAACAAAACAATGGCCTGAACCACACTCCATCACTTTACTCATAAGTATCTTAACTCTGCTGTGTCATTACCTGTGTGTTTCAGATTCCTCCTACTTCTAGAGCAAGATCTTGAGAACCACTGGGTCTCCAACAGTGCAGGACAAAGCCCTGTCAGCTTGGATCTGTCTCTGCTCCCCAGCACTGACATTCTGAGAACTGAAGGTGCAGGATTTCTCCTTTTCTCTCAGTTCTCCTCACTCCATCCCACTCCACTCTTTTTAGTTTAGCATCCCAATTTAAAAAAAACCTTATCCTCCAATATTCACCCCCCCCAAAAATACTGAGCAGGAACAGACTGTTTAGAACACAGCAAGTAGCACCATGAGTACCTGTTCTCCCCCAGAGAAGAGGAGCACAGAATCATTCTCACAAGCAGCACAGTTACCAAGCAATCCTTCCAGCACTTTCTTAAGTGCCAACAGAAGGTGGCCAAATGGCCAGGCAGTTCCTTACCCCACACCCTTCAGCTGCAAGGTAAAACCTCCAGCCTTGTGAGAACTAACCACCAACCCACCTCAATGCAGCCAGCTGGCTCCTACAGAATCAGACCCACAAGTGGGTTCCACTGAGCCTCTCCAGACACCTCGAGGCAGCAAGAGCCAAGCTCAGGCTGCACCAATGATTGGTAGGTCTGTGCAGTTCCCCCCTCTCTGCCAAAACCCCAAGGCTTCTACCCAAGCCAAGCCTTGGACCAAAGACCAGGCCCCAGCATGCCAAGTCTTTGTGAGGGTTGGCAGAAGCAGCACTCCAGACCCACAGGAGCAAGGGCCCCTAAAAGAGAGACAGCTCCTACTCACACATGGTGTACTGGAACGCACGGGAGTTCACCAGGATGTTGATACCTGCACCAAGGAAAGGACAGCAGAGCAAATGTCATATCTCCCACACAGCCTCCCCTCTCTCCTTATTCACACCAATCTTCAGCACAGAAACTAAGCAGATTAGCAGATTAGTAACTTCTACTTCTTGGGACCAAATTCTAATTTCCTCTAGAATTTCAGCAGCAACAAACTCCCCATCTTTAAACTCCACAATGCCTTTTTTTTTTTTTTTTTTTATCCTCTATGTACTAGTTCTGTGATGTAGACAGAGATATATGCAGCTGCTGAAGCACTGCCTTTGTTTGAAACAACACATAAGCTGTGAAGGAGAGCTGAGCTCACCAGCAGAGATATGGAGGACTCCTGGGTTTGGATCAAGATGGTGTTTACTGTTTCCCACTAGTATACACACTGGAAAAGAACTGCAGGGTGGTTCTTATTTCTGAATGGCTACATTCAGTCAGGACACTTGGGACATAAATAACATTTACAAAAGAGATCTCCCTGATGGGTATTTCAGACCTCTTTACCCTTCCCAGTTGACCTGTATGAGCATTGTGACCACATTCTGGGACTAGGAAGACTTGTGAAAACAAGAATCCCACTCCACAGACACTGCTGTGAGTTCCCACTTGGAATATGGAGAGACTCTAGGAACTCCACTAGATTCAGTGATCATAAATCCCCACCTAACCTCTGTGCTGACACAGGAAAACAGCCCTTCATGACCTTGGGATCTGATTTGCTACAGACCTCCTGCTCTTATTTTAATGAAGCCAGGGTTTGGTTCAGAGCACAGGGAATATTTACACAACAAAAGTCTTCCTTAGAGGCTCTGAATGCAAGGCTCTGGCCTTGGAGGCTCTGAATACACAGAGAGGTGGATAGTAAGTCTTCCCTCAGCTGTTTACCAGGGACATGAGAGAAGGTCCTTTCAGAGGGCCCTGTTTTTGTCAAGAAATGCTCTTCCTGTCAGCACAACATGTGCTGTCATGAAAATACAGCTCATTACCTTTAAAAATAAGGAATGCTGTCCGTGGAAGGTCATCAAACCAGTGCTCACGGTTTCGTTTTGCCTGGAAGCAGAAAGGCCATGATCAGAAGCAGCCAATGCTGCACCCACACTGAAAATGTGCAGTGATGGAGACCCATCTTATCCCCACCATCTTCTGCTTTCAGATTGCCTGTTTCCTACCCACCTTCTCTGTCACCACCGGCCTCCTTTGCCCTCCCTCCCACGCACATTTCCCCTCTTCTCCACCCAGTAAATACCTACCTTCCATTTTAAGCCAACAACTTCATAGAAATTGTAGAAATCCTTTAGGCTGCAAAACAGAAAGAAGCAGCTGATCAGAGCCTTGGAGCTGATTAGGTCCTTAATGGCCCTTGTCAGGCATCATCAGCAGAGAGTCCCTGGAAGTTACTAACTCCCTGTTAGAACTGCAACCAACACTGATCTTTTCCCCATTGGGCCAAGAGTTCCTGAGGGCCCACAGCCAGGACAGGGTGTAAAGCCCACCTTGCTTCTGCAACTCTACAGCCCTCAGAGGAGACTCTGACCCTACTGAACTCCAGAGATTTACCACTGAGAGAAATGACCTGAGGCTCAGACAGAAAACTCCAAGGGACAGAGACTGTTCTGCTCTTCATCAAGAGGTCTTGAACTGCCTTAATTACTCACACAGTCCTTGCCTAACACCTTTGTACGTTTGATTTTCAAGGCAGCAATGAAATTTGGAAAATGACACGAAAGCAAAGAAACTCATAAACCCTGAGTGCTTGTCTAGGTGCTCAGGGTCAGGCCTGTTAACAGCTCCAGGTGTCTGAAAGTGAGGATGCTGAAGTTTTCAGACTCTTACTGATGTCATTTGGTGTCCACGTTTAAAAACTCAGCCTTTCTCTCTATGCCATTTTCAACATTGCTCTGTGGCACTTGACTTTAAGGAGAAGCATCAGCACCTGTTTCATGGGAGACTCACTCCAAGCCTGTCTGGGGCCAGAACAAAGGAAAAGGAAGAGGTCTCCTGCTCTAATTCCCTCTACTTCCATGCTGGCTGAAGTTAGATGTACCCACCAGAATGGTAATTCTCTGCCTCATAACACAGAGGATGACAGTCCTGAAAGCACCAGCAGAATCAGATTTTAATTAACAAAACCCTGGGGGACACAGCCAGCTGCTGGAAAAAAACCAAAAAACTTGTTAAGCTGTGAGGCTGCCCTGTGTGAAGAAAGGCTCCTCATGGGCTCTAGGGCCATTCCTCCATTTCTCTCTCTGCTCTGGCAGGAGAGGTGGAAGCAGCAGCTGCCTGGTGCCTGCCAGCAGAGCGCTGTATCCACAAGAGGGCACGCAGGAACTCCAGCACCTCTGAAGGAAAAACTCAGCTCCCAGGGTACCCACCCCTCCGAGCGTCCTGCTTCCCAGACAAGTCCTTTCAATCACAGAACATTATTCCCACCATCTCAAACAACATTCCTTCCATAAACCCAGCCATCCTCTCCAAAGTCCAGCTTGGCTTCAGTGGCCTCCCTGCTCGGGGTGCGGCAGTATGACCATCCTACCTGACTAAAGGAGTATTGCTTTGATTCAGTGCTTTGAAAGTGAGATATCTCTCTCTGGCACACATCCGAGGCTTGTAAAACCGCAACAGCCCTTCAAAGTGCTTGAAGGAAATTCCAGATGGCCTCTAGAAACAAGGGAATGTTGTGATAAGCAGCGAGATCAGGCAGCAGCACACCCAGGCTCACGCGTTTCATTCTCGCTCTGGATGTGTTTTCAGCAGGATTTCCACCTTAGATGCCATTAGAACTAGAACCCCAAAAGCACCCTAAGCTGTTTATTACCTTAACATCAAAGCTTAGCCCTCATTTTTTTATCAGAAAGCTCTCCTGGTGGTCCCTCCAGCAAATGCAGAGCTGTTCCCTGCTTCCCTATCATGTGAAAACTGTCCAAGCAGACACCCCAAGTAACAAGGTTCAAACCACTTTTCTTGGCAAGTTAGTAAACAGCCTAACATCCCATTACTGGCACTTTAAGACTATCAGCTACGTGCCCTAAACATGAAATAATCTATTAGAAGTGGGTTAAGTTATTTTGGGGCCTTATTTCTCTTGCTGCTCCACAAGTTAAGCAAGAAATCAAGCTTGTCCCCCAAGTGCTCTGTACCTGTGAAGAGTTGTCTGCAGGTGAATTACTTCTGTTTCTGCACCACTATCTAGCAATTGTACTGTGCCTTCGCTCGTACCACCAACCCCTCCTCTAAGTACTGGTGCTAAAGAAGCAAATCCTCAAATGACCTGCACTGAGCCAGAGAGAAATCAATGATCACATGCTCTCCAGAACAAATTTCACTCATTTTATCAAGACACTTCCATAATCTCACATGGGGCTGAAATTCAGCCTACTTTGGTTTTTTTTTCCCTCCAGAAACAAGTTACACACGAATGAAAAACAACAGCAGCCCTTGCCGAGTACAACTACAGTTAAGAAACATAAATCACCCTTTGTGGATCATGCTCTTGAAGACTCCAGACCACCATTGTTCTTAAACCATGGCTGACCTCCACCAGGGCTGTGCCCAGCCTCCCTGCAGAGCCCTGTACCTGTTTGGTGATCAGAAGGCGGTAGGCGTGCTGGATGGCCGTGCGCTTGTGCAGCAGCAAGGACTTGAACTTCCTCTTCTCAATGTCATTGAACGTGTCAAACACAACAGCAAGGAGCTGCAGAGAGAAGACAGGAGAGAAAGTCATGTTTCACAGAATAACCATGATTGGAAGGGACCTCCTGGATCACTGAGTCCAACCATAACTGCAACAAAAAACCCAAATACCCTATCAGTCATAAAACACAAATAACCCCCTCCATGCCTCCCCTAGAGCATGTCATGCAGCAACATGTTCAACTCGTTTCTTAAATACCTCCAGGGATAGTAACTCTACCACCTCTCTGGGAAGGCTGTTCCAGTGCCTCACCACTCTCTCTGTAAAGAATTTATTCCTAATATCCAACCTAAACCTCCCCAGATGCAACTTCAGCCCATTCCCCTGGTTCTGTCATTAGTGACTAAGGAGAAAAGGCCTCACCCATCTCCCTGTATCCTCCTGTCAGGGAGTTGTAAAGGGCAATGATGTCCTGTCCTCAGCCTCCTCCACACTAACCATGCCCAGCTCCCTCAGCCTCTCCTCACATGACTTGTTCTCTCAGCCCCTCAGGAGCTTGGCAGCTCCTCTGGACACGTTCCAGCCCCTCAATGTCTTTCATATAATGAGGGGCCCAAAGCTGAAACCAGCACTCGAGATGAGGCCTCATTAGGCCCGAGCACAAGGGCATGATCCCTGCCCTGCTCCTGCTGGCCACACTGTTCATTATACAAACCAGGATCCTGTTGGCCTTCTTGGCCACCTGGGCACACTGCTGGCTGCACTGCTGGCTCACATTAAGTTGGGTGTTCACCAGAAACCCCAGGTCCTTTTCTGCTAGTCAGCTTTCCAGCCACTGCTCCCCCAGCTTGTAGCTGCTTGGGGTTGTGACTGAAATGCAGAACCCGTCCCTAGCTAAGTCTAGTTTAGCTAGGTCTAAACACCCCAGATGCCAACAGAAACCAGCTTTGTTAAAATGCCCTCATCTCTTCCTGGAAAGGAGGTTTTGAGAGCTGCTCTCTGGACTCACCCCTCCACAGGAGCTTTGGTAAACACGTGTCTAAGCTAACCCTCCATCCAGGACAGCATCAGTGAAATCCAAGCCTGGAGTCACTCACGCTGGGTTACAGAATCCCTCAACTCCTCTGGCAAGCCCTTTTCTACCACTCTCATCCTCCCCTGAGCTGGTCTTGGCCCTGCTCTGAATGCTGCAAGCAGCAGAGCCAGCACAGCAACCCTGCTCTCATGCTGCTGTTACCAGCACTCTGCAAGTCCTATCACACTCAGTAATTCCATCCCCTTCAAGCTGATTTACAAAGTATTTCAGGCAAGTTCAGATAATAAAATGCCATTTTATGATCAATAATTAAGACAGAAAAGGACAATAAATTTCATGCAACCGTGTATGTCACTCCAAGCATGATATTAATGGGAGAGAAGTTGAAAGATGCTCTTATCATTCTGCTTTCTGTGATTTAGTTCATTTCCTTGTGGTTAAACATTAAAAGACTCCTTCCTATCTGTAGCAAAGCTGCCATTTCTAGAAGCGTTCTGCCAAAGGGGCTCAGGTTATTAGAGAGCACTCTTGGGAATGGGGGAGCCTCTGCTGGGCAATGTGCTCCAAAGTCAGGCAGAGAGAAGTCAAGTGCTTCATCTGAGGACTCACCAAGTTCATGATGAAGTACAGCTCAATGGAGAGATACACTATGAAGAAGACACAGGACCAGGGGTTCCGGGCATAAGATGGCATCATCACATCAGGGAAACTGCACCCAAAAAAAGACACTGAGTTTAAGCACCAAACAGCTCATGCTACACTTCCCACTACAAAGGCAACAGCACAGGACACACAGACACACACACGTGCATGTGTGTAAACTCACACCCCAAAAGCTGCATGTTTCTGCTAAACCTGTAGTTGCTTCTGCCATACAAGTTTGTGCCCAGCAACGAGCAGCACAATATACAAAATAAAAGTGAAAAGCACATTCCCAAAACCCAAATGGGCAATGGGGATTTGTAATGTGGTTATGGGTTGTGCTTCGATCTTTAGTGATGCAGCCCTGGTGGGAGAGTGTTAAACCTCAGATTGATTCCATCCTTTGCTATTTTCCTAATCCTCAGAGCTCTCCCTGACAGCAGATCAATATTTACCTGCTGCTGTTGTCCCCTTTCCTAGCAGGTTGCTGAACTGAAGCAGAGGAGCAGGAAGTTATTTCACAACAGCAAACTATGGGCTGACAAAGGAGCTCAAATAGAAACTTTCCCTTCTTGGACCAAGGCCTAATAAAGCCATTTCCTCTCTTACTGCCCTCACAGTGACCAAGTGGCTTGAGTCTCTTAGAGATAACTCTGCATCTGAGGTCACAATGTCCTAAACCAAAATGAAATACCAGTTCCTCCCATGCAGGCTGACTCAGGAAATCTCTCTCCTCTGCATAGGAAGTGGGTCACATTTGGAGCATTTCTGCAAATAAACTCCTGGCTCTGCTAGACTTCTCTGGGGACAAAGGGAAAGACTGAGCCAGACACTTACTTTGAGGTGGTCAAAAGCACAAAGAGGTTCACGAGACTGTTCTCTAAGGTATTGAAGTACTGAAACAGAAACATCCCATGACAAAATGCAAGCAAAATTTCACAGTGACATTTCATTCAAAAGTAACCAACCAATCCACCCACCTAAATACAGGCACTTCTACAACCCCTTGATGCTTCCCCTAGGGAAAGGGTCCTGTTTAAAAGTCCCTTAGGGATGGCATGTGAAGAGTTGAAACAGCTAAAATCTCATCCACACAGTTTTGTTGTTGTTTTTCCCAGCAAGCTACTGACTCAGTGGCAGCAGGAACTAGTGGTCACTAGACTCAGTCACAGTTGGAGGTGGCAGAGCTTTCACCCAGACACTTCTCTCCTCTGGGGACAGTGGCAGGTGGCTCATTCAACTTAATTAAGATTCAGAACAAGGACAACTCCAGAAAAGTCCCTTTTGGGGTTTTCTGCACCATCTTCCCTCCCAGCAGAGGGTAAACCAGGGTAATGGTGCCAAGCAGCCTCTGATCAGCTTGCACCTGGCCTCACAGGTCACCACACAGGGAGAAGCTGTGTCTACATAGCAATGTTTGAGTCTTAAGCTGGTCAAAACAGGACTTAAGCTTCAGCTGAAAGAGTCAATGATACTCACCGGATCCGAGTGGTTAGGAGAAAACAAATAAAAACCTAGAGAAGCAGCAGAGAAGGTAGAGGAGGAGAGAGGGGAGGGGGAAAGAACAAAAACAAAGTATCTTTAATGTCAAGCAGCAGAGTGGCAAGTCTGTTCTCAGAGGGAAGGTCACATGAAGAGTAAGCCCTCTCTGACACCATGAAGAGGAGAGCATCTGGAAGGCCTTCTCTTCACAGACTTGCCAATCCAAGTCATTTCATCAATCCTTTCAGGAAAGGATGCTTTGAGTAGAGGACTGTAGTAGGGACACTACAGACACATGCATTTGTGGGAATGCAGACTTATCTTACAACATGGAGGAACAGTTGGTGGATCAGACTTGGAAACCACAAACACACACCCACCACAGACTTTCATCTGGAAGAGGTCAGAAGGACCTTCATCTCAAAACCAAACACTCAGCTTCTAGACTTTTTGCATCTTTAATTCTGCCTCCCAGATGACTGTGGATGAAATGGGATAAACTGCAGATCCTAGCAGGAGTCTTTGAGTCTGATTAGTTTTATTTTCATCAAGGCTGTTTGTGTTGCTTTTGGACAATAACTGTTCAAGAGCATCACTTCACCTTCCACAAACACAACTCACCCAGGATGGCAAAAATCACCATGAAGAAAAGCAGGAGGAGAAGAATGTCAATAAATGGTGGGAGGGACTGGAAGATCTGTCGCAGGTTTCTGAAAAATAACAAAACATTAATAATCTGAAACTTGCATCTTTCCTCCTCCAGGTTGGCAGAAGGAAAAAAAGACACCATCACAGCATACTTGAGGACTTTCCACTCCCTCCATGGTAGCAAAGTAAATTCAGATAATTTCCAAGCTACCTATCTGTCCTTCGCAGCCCGCTCTCAGGTACCACAAACAACACTGATGTCACCCTGTCAACTTTCTTCCTCCAGTCTCCACAGTAGCTCTGGGATGCACTGTGCAGTTCACAGGGCATACCCTGGAGACAGGAGCAGGGCAGCCAAGCTCAGGCAGCATGTGCAGCACACCCAGGCATGCAGCCCACGAGCAGAGCCAAGGGGCTGCATGTCCCACCTCCCTGCGCACGCTTGGAGCGCTTCAACCACGGTTACAAAAGATCTCCCAAGTGTGAAACGCCCATGAAATACACCCCTTTTCCCGAGGTGCCTGTGGGATCAGGGTGCTTTTCTCCTCTCCAGTCCCAGCCCCGGGAGGCCACTCACCTCCGGACGGCCCCGCAGTAGCGACAGTCGACCAGGAAGATGCAGCGCAGGGCTCGGGTGATGCGGACGTGGGAGGTCTGTCGAACCAACACCACGATGGCCTCGATGAACTGCACAACCAGCACGCACGTCTGCAAAGAAGGGGTGTCAGGAGAGGGGCAGTCTCATTGGGAAAGGCAAAGCTCTCGCATGAGTATGGCTTTGTGTGGACACTTTAAGGATGGGAGGTGGCTCGGGGAACTTCGAGACCTGAGGTGAATCGTTTGGCAGCTGGGACACGTGGCTAAGTCATCTCTGCTACAGTGATGGTTCCTCAGCAGCCAAAAATGCTGAAGGAGAGACACTGCCAATCAGACTCACCTTCACCATAGTCCTTTTGTGCCTGATAAAGGTTTGGAAGCCCAGCCACCTCATCTTCATTGAGAGTTCGAAGACTACCACGATCAATGCAAAGAGCTCCAGGGTTGCGTGGACCTGTGAGAACAGAGCAAAGCTTAACCCAGCAGCCCCACTGACAACCAGCAGCACACCAGAGGCCACACTTCTGCCCTGCCTTTCTCAAGAAGCACATGAGTTTGACAACAGTCTGAGCAGAGCTCTGTGATGTGCAGGAAAACCCAAGGCCACTCTTACAAGCTCACACAACACTCCATTTTTCCAAGTTTCTGTACTTATTGCTTTGTGCTTTTAGTAAAACCCATAGAATTTTCCTCTATTCAATACGAGCCCAGAATTATCTAGAAATCCACATCCCTTTTGGACTTGTGGAACACATCACTTAAAAAACTTTATTGATACATTTGAAACAAAAGGGCAAGACACCAGCAACTCCAGCAAAAACCTTTTTGAATGTCTGTGACTGCAATTATTATTTTTTTTTTCCTTTAGTGAAATGTAGGAAGAAAAGCTGCTGGGCAGAAAGAATTTACATAAAGAAGGGTTTTCTCTTGACATAGATGTTCTGGACAACAACAGCCAAGGTCTTGATCAAGCTCTGTCACAGAACACAGCTTCTGGCAGTGCTGATAGACCCTTCTCTGTTGTAAGATGCCAAATGCACCACAAAGACAACAACAGTATTTTCTTACAGCCTCAGCTCTAGTCAGTGGAGTTATACAGCCCTGACTTATTCTGAGGAAGGCTTTGACTTTGTCACAACTGCTCTACACCCCTGGCATGGACCTAGGGTGCCATTAACAGCTCCAAAAACAGATGCTGGTTCTCCCACTAGCAACAACAGCTCCCAGCACTGTGCCTGACAGCAACACCTCATGAAGTGGTTGTGGCCTGACAGCATCACATACCAGTTTGTACCTGCATTTTGTGAAGGTTAGACATAAAACTTCAAGCCCTTCACGTGCACACACATTAAAAAGAGTCCTCACAACACTGGAAGGAGAGGACAGAAGGTTTGACAACCTGCTCCAGGTCTGAGATATGTGTTCTAGGAGCCAGTGGTGGGGCTGGGGTAACAGCACCCATGCTGACCATGACTTTAAAACCACCCTGCCAAAACCATGGATTCTTGAGTTATCACAAGAAAAAAGGAAAAGCCCCACACTTCTCTAACAGCCACAGAATGGAAGAGCTGCACAAACTGATAGTATGAAATGTCACTTTCACTGAGGGCTCTGCACTTCAGATAGACAAAGGATGTTTTGCTGGTTGACATATCTGCTGCCAACCAATTTACAGAACAAACCAGATTGGGGTTTTTTTTCTACTACTGCTACTTTCTTCCTGCTGCTTAGCCTTCTTTTTCCTCTTACCCACCACTGCAAAGGAGGCAGACTTCTTCCTTTTGCCCCAGAGTACTTACAAAGATGCCAAGACGGAGCATAGGAACAGCTGGTGCCTCGCAGAGAGACAGCAGGAGGAGAAGCAGCGCCGTGCTCAGCTCCATTAGGTAGAAAAGGTGATTGTGTGCAAAGAGGTAGGCAGCAAGTGCTTTGGCATTTTTGGGGTGAGTGAAGAACTTATCATTATTTTCTCCTTCCTAAGGCAGCAGGAATGAAGAAGAAAACAGGATTAGTGACTCTTGGTACAGTAACAAGCTTTCCACATGAAGAACACAGACTTTTATAAGGATTAGATACAATTGCTGACAAACTATTCCCACTTTGCAGCCCAACGTTTATCTGTTTATTGTAGAATGAACTCTACCCACACAGGATATCCCCTTCTGTTCATAAGCATATTTCAGTAATGAAACTCATTAATACCCACAAATTCCTGCCTCAGAAACCCTTGGGCCATTTCAAAATGAGTAAGAGAGGTGGAAGAAGCAGGCAAAGCAACTTTGGTCAACATTCCAGCATAAACACATCACTTCATTTACTTGCAACTATTTCCACACATTTATGGACTTATTTGATTGAACTTCTCCAGGACAGAACACAAAAACACAAAGATAAGCTCTAGGGCACCTGGCTGTCAGTTGCTCCTCCTTATCTTGGCCTTGCAAAATGTCTGGGAGAAAACAGCAGAGCACATGCAGTGTTTTCTGCTGCAGGAATGTAAGAAGACAGACTCCATGAAAAATTAACAAGTCTTTATGCTGATTTGTCATTCCCTCTTAACTAGAAACTTAATTAACATTAAAAGGTCAGATACTCCATCTTAACACTTTGCCTACAACTGATTTTTAAGCAGCTGGATCATTACTATTTTTACCTCTAGGAGGAAACTTAGTTTGGGGAGAATTTAGAGGTTTTTTTCATACAGAACCACTCCTTCTCTTCCTGGAGTCAATGCTTTAAGCAAGGGAGCCTTTGTCACTCACGAAGCTTGCTGCCTCTTGGAAACTGTCAGAAGAAATCCAGCTGGGATGCAGAGATGCACAAGAAGTTGGGTTTCTTTAAATTAACATCCATCCAGCTAAGCAATTACTGCAAGGACACTAAGCTATCACTGACAAAAGCAGAATAACTGTGATTGCAAATGGATAACAGGGTCAGGAAACAGGAGCTCCTTGAAGAAGTGAAGCGATTCTCCAGCCCAATTCAGCAGAGGGTTTCGATTGTTTCTCATTTACTCAGCCCCCGCTCTGTCGAGGAGCAGAGAAACACCCGCTGCCGGGTCAGCCAGACTGCGAGCAGGACAAAACCCAGCAGTGAGCTCCATAAAGCAGGAGCCCCCTTTCCCAAAGCTGAGATCAGCAGGGCATTCTTATTCACGCCTGAAAACACGCACTCACCGACAGAAAACCAGTCGGAATTCTGCCTGTCGGTAGCTGAGCCGTTCTGCTGGATGGCCAGGTCCTCTCGTGGAGATAAGACTCTCTTGCCTGCAGCTAATGGGTTCAAATAAACAATCTGCATGCTCTTTAAGTGATGTCTACTTCATTTCAAGGACGTTGTCATCATGATCATTGGTCAAGGCAGCAGCAAGAAGAAGCTGCATCTGAAGGGCCAAGCCTGCTGCGTGCATTACCATCAGCCCCCGCCGCAGCTCAATGACCCTTTGCAGAGCCTCTCCAATAATCAGGAGTTGAAACAAAAGCCTGGGAGGGGTTGGAGCTGCTGTTGCATCGTCTGTGCTGCTCCAGTGTACCACGAAGCTCAAGTATTATCAAGGTACAAGTCTACCCAGCTTGAAAATGTCAGAGAAGCAATGCTTGGCAGTCCTGGGGAGCAGGGAGGAACAAATGGTTTCAGTCACCTTGCGGTGACTTTGGCCAAAAAAACCCAACTAAGTGGGAGTCCAAAACCTCTCAAACTGCAAAGCAGAGACTTTGAAAGGGAAGGAAGAGAAGGAAGAAGGAAGGACAGTGAGGGAACCATCACCCCACTCTTCAAGAGGATTCCTTTGCAAAACACCTCAAGACAAAAGCTCTTTGGTTACTTACAATCAAGAGCTGCCATAGCTTGGGAAGCCCAGTTTCCCACCCCAGCAGCAGGGCTCACCTGGAGGTAGATTGCTGCCTCTTGGTAGTTCATTTCCCAGCTGTGTGGGGCAGAGCTCTGCTGTGCACAGCAGTCCCCCGCCGCGGGGCTGGATGCGTCGTTGATAACGTCGTAGCCACCCCCATCTGTGTCGGGACAAGAGGAGACAAATGGAGTCACAATTCTTGAGCAGGAGGTGGGCAAACAAGCCAGGTACTGAGACCAGAGACCTGCACTGAGACATGGAGGAGTACCCAGGAAACTGGCAGCTCCTACACAGACAATCCACTCTTCCCATGTAAGAGATGCAACTCAAACTCGGCTCTTCCACATGGGAATGCTCCCAGATCATCCAAAGAGACAGCATCCTATTTAATGCAATAAGCAGGTCTCCTGGCTCAGGAGGTCCATGCTGCCATGTTCACAGTATACCAGGAGCAGTCATATGCTGTAAGCAAGCAGCTAAGAGCTGGAAGTCTCCAAGGATGTCCAACCCACAAAATACTTCAGCAAGTATTTTGTCACCTTTCCACATACAGGGGGTAGGAGAGAGTGTGGAGAACTCCCCAGTAAAGCACTACAAACCAATGCTTTTTTTAACATTTGTACCCAGTTTAGTTAAAGATCTCATTTAAAAACTACAATTTCATGGGAATGTCACTTGCTTTCTTTGACTGGGATTTTTATTTTGTACTTTTGACAAAGTATATTCAGCAGAGAGCCCACAGAAGTGAGACTGCTTTGGGCCACACACTTGGCTCTCCAGTTTCAATCATTGCCCAAACCACAAGGCTGTTCTTCCTCCCAGTAGAAACTTCCCTCCTCCAGTGCCTCATGTTCTCAAAGAGAGTACATGTAAAATTGATCTTGCCAGTGCAACAGGCCTGATCTCCCCATTTTTTGAGCACAGAAGCTGTGATGAGGTAGCTTGTTCTGTCAGGAGAAGTTAACTGAGAGTGGAGAAAATAAAAGAATCACAGGGAGGTTCTTTTCCTCCCTCATGACAGTACACTGAAGATTTGCTGCAACTCTTCTCTATGACAAAATAATCCTCATTTAATTACTGATTCATTCTTTCCAGAGCGGGGAGAGAGTCCATGCCAAAAACTCTGCACCCACCAGGAGAAACAGCACCATGTGCTTCTGGCAGAAAGGCAGGGAGTGGGAAGAAATCAACCCCTTCACCAATGCAGAGACACAGCTGCCTTTTCCACCTTCAAATCAAAGCAAGATCACATTTCTCTAGGATTTGTGAAGGCTTTCCAGATTGCATACTCAGACTGCTGAGAATCCTGCAGCATTTAAGCCTATTTCTCTTCCTTGCTTCCCCCATATCCTTAAAATACCACTCAAAATCTGGATGAATGTTTGAATGAGGCTGATTCCTCCCCCACACCCTCTTAACGCCTTGAATGAGCACAGCTCTTGAAAAAAACCCAGAACGACAAAGATTTGATTTATCCACAGAACTGGACAACAACGTTCAGGGTTTGTTCACCTTGCAACTGACAGTCTAGAGGCTGCGGGATGCTCCAACGTGTAACAACTGCAAAGGTGTTACCAGGAGCTGGAGATCCAGGCCTTGCCAGAACTCACCTTCAAACCACAGCGAGAGTTCAGAGAAGCTCCAAGTGTGATTCATCTCACACAGTTTGGGGGATATTGAAAAAGCACAGAATCAACACCTTGGCTGAGCTAGCTCTTTTGGGAACAGGGTTATATTAAGCAGGCTGCTCAGAATATAACCATGTTCTCAGAGCATTACAGCATCTATACAATTTCAGACCATCGAAACGTCCCGTGGTCAAACCAGCAGAGGTTTGTAGCATGAATCAAAACACCAACATACAGTAACCTACCTAAAGATGCCCAAACTACCTTTAAGCTGAAGTAGCTCTTTTGCAACGACCAAGCTCTCTTTGAAAGGATCAGCCTAGGAACAGATCCACCAGAGAAAAACCCAGGACCCCTCTCTGTGTTTCACACAGAGGGCTGCTTGCAGCTGAAGAGACGTCCCAGACACACCAAGGTTGCAAATACAAAACAGCACTCAAAGATGCAAATCAGAAACAAAAAAAATAGCTCTAGAAACCAAGATGTTTTCCTCCCCTCTAAACCAGACATCATCATCTTTCTAGGCACAGACAACAGAAAATGTGCTGGTGAAGTGTTCCGGTGGGGAGCTGCGTTTTGTGGATCAGCTCCTTCCCCATCAGGTACCAGAAGGTTGATCTAGCATCCCTGAGGCAACGGCATCATCTGGGTAATAAATAATAATAAAACTAATAATAAATTTGAAAAGCAACCCCTCTGCCTGTTTGTCTGGCAGCCCTCCAGCCAGCTAATTTCCTCAGCTGCTCCCATGATAACAATGACACAGACTAATGCAGCCTCCGCTCCGCTCGTGCTGCAGCACATCCCCGACGGCATTTACCATTAGGAGGAAGCTCAATGAGATAGGAGGATCTCTCCACAGGGCTCCCGGCATCCTCGAAGTAGATGGCAGGCGGCTCTCTCCACCGCATGGCAGCAGCCGCCGCCTCGGGGAGCCGGGCAGAGCTGCAGATCCTCCCTCCCTCCCTCCCCTCCCAGAGCAGATCCTCACTTTCGCAGCTTCCTCGAGGGAAAGCTCCGCACAGAACATTTGCCTCTCTGCAGAACGGAAGGGTTTTCTCCCCTCCCCTCGGAGGAAGGTGGCTCAGACTTCACTGAAATCGCTTCCCCGTCGCTGCCTCAGCCGCGGCCGGAGCGTTGGAGAGCGGTGCTGAGCGGGGCTCTCTGCTTTTGGCTGACACCAGAATCTGTTCACCAGCAAATACTCAAGGAGTCAAAGCGCTGACCAGGCACAGCAGGGAGGCTTCCCCTCCCCCCCAACCCCGGCAAAAACCCAAGAAAATAGGTATTTGTGGAGTTCACGGTACAAGGGGCATGTCAAAGGGAAGGAGGGGAGCTGTTCACAGCTGGCAAAGCCTCCTTCCCCACTTGTGTAACTTATTCCAGACGTTCCCTGGAAAGGGAGAGAGGGAGGGGAAAAAAAAATAAAGAAAAAAAGAAAAGGAAAAGCAAAAGCAGCTGGCTGCTTACACAAGGCACCCGGAATGATACTGCCGGGACTCCAACATTTCCATTCAGTGCAGCAGAGCATGCTCCTGTGTAAATAGTTTCCATATGTCATCATTACAATAAAAAACAAAAGGGAACAAAAAAAAAGGGAAAATAGGGAAAGGAAAGGAAAAAGGGAGAAGAGAAGAGAAGAGAAGAGAAGAGAAGAGAAGAGAAGAGAAGAGAAGAGAAGAGAAGAGAAGAGAA
>JAOEGS010010770.1:37213-73787 GCA_025447755.1 Corythornis vintsioides
GAGAAGAGAAGAGAAGAGAAGAGAAGAGAAGAGAAGAGAAGAGAAGAGAAGAGAAGAGAAGAGAAGAGAAGAAAAAAGAGGAGGAAAAAAGGAAAAAAAATGGAAAAAGGAAAACAAAAAAAGAAAAGCATAAACTTTCCTGAGCCCAAACCTCTCCCCTTGCAAAACAAATTCCCTAGTTAGGGGAAGGAAAGACTCTCCATTGGCTGGGAGAACAAATAATCTCCTCTCTTCTGGAGGAGCTCTCGTGGCCATGGGTGATCTCAAGGGCAGAGCTGAGAGAGGAACAAGGGACAGAAAACATCCCCAGGACCCAGGGAGAAATCCCCCTTCCCAGCAGGTGGTTTTATGTCAAATTGCAGTTGGTGTTGGATCTTTGGTATCTGCGTTTGCTTTAATAATGTTAAAAACCCAGCCAACTAGTAACCTAGAAATTCAGAGAGTTATAAACAAACTCTACAGGGTAGCTCTGACATTTGCCTGGGAGCTCCCCCCGTCTGGCTCTCATTAGCCTGCTCGCCAGATGTTCTGCTTTCCAGCTAGCACAAGGCTTTGTTTGCCCTTAACCCAAACAGCCTGAGGTGCCTCCAAAGAGCTCCCAGGCTGACTCCAGAGCTGGGGCCCTTTACCCGACTCAGGGCTTTCTCCTAACAGGTTGAGGAAGGTCTTGCTGGAGCTGCTGGTTGCCATCCTGTCTGGATAATGCTTCAGAAAGAGGCATGAGCCCTGTTAGGGATCACACTTGCCACTGGGTTTTTTCACAGGAGCAGTGGCTTTTCCTACTGGAGCCAGACAGGATTCCAGGAGTGTGGGCTGGCCAAGGCAAATGTGACTTGGGGTTGTTGAGCCCGCAGAAGGCTCCAGGGAGACTTTACTGTGGTCTTCCAGTACTTAAAGGGGCCTGTTGGAATGATGAGGACTGAATTTTTAGCAGGGCCTGTTGTGACAGGACGAGAGGTGATGGTTTCAAACTAAAAGAAGATTTGGACTGGAGAGAAGGGAGAAAGTTTTCACACTGGATTCTTAAGTGTCAAGTATATTGGAGTTGTACCAGCACCAACTGTGGCATTTCCTCTTCCAAGTGTTTGCAGGCCACATGGCTTCACCTCCTGAGGATTTATCTTCTCTCCCTCCTCCCAGGTGGTAGATAAGAAACTGCTCCTTTGCTTCTCAAGTGCAATGGCACGACCATGAGTGCATTTGTCTCTTCAAGGCCAGACTCACCTACCCAGGATAAGAAAAGCTGGAAGGTGCCTGGAAAGCACAGCTGGTTTGGCATTTGGCCACACATCTCAGAGGTATGAGAGACCAAGAGTGAAATCACCACCTTCGGCCCCTGGCTGCCAGTTCAGCGCTGTGCCAACGGGAGCATTGCAGGGCTGATCTTCCCAGCACCCATCCTACTCGCAGGATGTCATGGCAAGGGATTTAACAGCCAGGGGGAAGCCTAAACAAAGGAAAGGAAAGCCTTTACTGGCTGTTTGCTGCCCAGGAAAAAGAGGCCATCTCCAAGAGAGTGCAGTGCCAACCCCTTCTGCTGCAGGAGAAAGATCTTTCAGAAGATATTCAGTCAGCGTCACCGAGTCACGTTCTTCCTTAGAGATGCCGGCACAGCAGAAACAGCTGCAAAGGCCTCGGGGTTCTTTGTCTTCCTATATTCTCCCAGAGCCTGCTTGCTGTGAAGCTCAACAAATAAAGTCCCTTCAGCTTCCTATTTAACACAGGGAAGTTCCCTTAAAAAACCAGGGATGTTGCGACTTCCCGTCAGCGGCGCGAGCGGCCTCGGCTTTACCCAGCGAGTTCCTGCAGCACCAGCACGAGCTCGCTCCATCCCATCACCCGCCACGCTGTGGGGAGCTGCATCCACACGAAGGATGAGCAGATGTCCCTCAGCATGGGAAGCCACTTTTTATCTCTCATTGCCTCTTATCAATCCCGCTGCCTGTCTTCTTAGAGCGAAGACAACTTAAGCCCCGCGTCGTTTAATTAGAGGACGGCTGTATCCTTGCTAACATCTGCACTGCACACATGTACAAGCACAATGACACAAGAGCTAAAGCATGGTAGGAGATGGTTTTGTCTCGGCAGAAGCTGAGCCTCCAGCAAGCTCCTGCTCCGACTAGGTCAGAGCCAGAGTTTCATTAACCCTTTCCTCTGCAGCTCGCTAGCCATTCGGAACTGGGATGAACAGTGATGATTCACTGGGACACTGCCTTCCTGCACCACCCTGCTGGGGCCAAAGAGATGGCTGTAAGGAAGAGAGAAAAAAAATCAAGTAAAAGGCTTCTAAGAAAATAAGGATGAGGATAATTTTACCTCTCTGGTTGAGTTCCTCGCCTCATCTGCACCTGCTCTCCTTCCATCTCAGCCCTGAGTCACTCTGGAACTTCATTTTTTTTTTCCCCTTTGCAGTGTTATGTGGGAAGTTCTGGCCAGAAGATGTTTGACTGCTGGACAATTTTCACTCCTCCATCTGTAGCAGCTAGAGACAGAGGGACAGATCCCTCCCTTTCAGGATGTTTGAGATCCACAGTTAAGTTAGTGAGAGGCTTCAGCTGCTGAAGACAAACTGGTGGATGCTTTGTCACCCAAAGAGAGACCACATCACCCTGACCCTCAACAGCTCACTCGTACACCAGTGCACACAGCTGAAAAGCCACTGCAGCAGATCACTCCTTGATTCCCAGGGCTGCATCCTCAAAGAATAACATTGCCTGCTCCACCAGCTCTTCTCTCTCAGCAGCATCTTCTTCCAGCAGCTCAGGCAAACCACCACAAACCTAAGCCCTCTGCCACAAAGCTGCTTTTCTGACAGATGTGTGACTAAATCCTCCTGCGTGAGAAAGTCCTTGAAATACCCTTAGGAGGGCTGGAACTGGGCACTCCTGCAGCCTGAGGCCATGTAACAGAGGAGTACCTGCTTCTCAGCACAGCTGCAGGGGCAAACCCACATGCAGTAAAACTCACATCAAAGGAAAGGTTGCATTAGGAAAACATAATTAAGAATCTCACTTGGGTGTTAGAGCGAATTGCTGCCACTTTCATATCCTTTATTTCTGATCTTAACAAACGAAGCTCCTCACCACAAGAAGGGGAAGTCAAAGCCACAACAGAAGGATCATCTCCAACTTTACATCATCCATCTTTTCAGCAACTGGTACACCCTAGAACTTTGTCACGATCATATCATAGCAACAGCTTTACAGACACAGAAAGAAAATGATTCTGTAAGTGGAATGAAATAACTGAGCCATTGATGCACTCTGTGAAACAACTCACTTGGAATGGAAAAAACAATCAGAAATTATAAAGTTTTTGCTGAACCCACCAAAAAGAACCCCGAGGAGCCAAGCTCTGCCTAAGGGTTTGGCTCATGAGAGAAGCCTGACATGAAACACACACACACGTTTGTAATTCATAATTCTCAAGGAAATAACAGAAAGGGAAAGAGACAATATCACAATCCCTCAGACAGAGCATTTCTTTAACACATCCTGTTACATGAAAGAATTTCCTCTTTTTGTTCCAAAAAAATGGGAAACCAGTGCCTCATGGATCTGTTAAAGATCTGCTTTACATCAGCAACAACACAGTGTCAGCATTTCAAGAGCACATTCCTCGTTTCAATTCTGCAAAGCAGAGCCTCTGGATTTTCCTGATGCAGCCTGGAAAGATGTTTGATTAAGCCACAATCTGGCCTTTTTACTGCCAGGCGTGTGCTGCCAGGTCTGAGAGCCAGCTCCTGCACCAGCAGCTCTCCAGGGAAGCCACAGGCAGCAGTGGGAAGCAGAGAGAAGAAGGAGCTTCTGTGAGAAATCAGGATGAATTCAGGCAACAAACCCCCCATACGGCCGCCCAGTGCTGGGGCAGGACCAGCATGCAGTGGGCAGTTAGAAGGTATGTGCCATACTGACCTTCCTCTCCTGAAGAGAGAGGAAGAGCAAGAAACTGAGATCAGTTAGATTAAACAACATTGTGATGGCAAAGCTCTAATGCCCAGGCTGAGCCCACTGGAAGTTCTTTATTGTGGCACAGTAGTATGAAGTTGGGAATTGCCCTTTGAAAGAGACTCTGCCACATCAGTTCTGCTTCTTGTGAAATATAACCCTGCCCCGTGTCCTCTGCCTGTCACAGCAAAGAGAGGCTGCCAGCTCCAGAGGAAGATGTGTGTGAAGGAACAGGGAAAGCCCCAGCCTCTGGTGCTGATTAACTCTGCTCCATTGAGAAAAAAAAAAAAAAGAGATTTCTGCACATTTGGTAGAAACCACTGCTGGCAGGAACTGGAGGTTACTCATGAGGGCTGGAGAGGAAGGAAGGGGTTAAACTATTAGTTTGACATTTGCAATCCAGCTGCCAGAGGGTTTTCCCTCAATTAGTCTGTCTTTCCTTCCTTCAAGTCCTCCAGTTCTCATACAGAACCTTATGTTCAGAAAATGGACAGTTTGGACTTCAGAAGTCTTCTGGCACAGCAGAACCCCTTCCAACTCTTACAAAGTGGTTCCAAACGTTAACCACACTGCAAATATGTCTGAAAGTCCTCAGCTTCAAGCAACACTCACAATTCCATTGTTGGCCAGTTACTGAAGCTACCTTCATGACTTGGATCTTGGATGAGCTGGATTGAGGGCACTGGAAACACACCAAGCATGAACATACTGATTACTCCAGAGCCACCATGGATGGCAACATCATCTCCCTGCCTGCCCTAATTATGATGATTTCTGGAAGGACCAAGAATCATTGAATTGTTCTGGTTGCAAGAGACCATCAAGACATCACCAAGTCCAACCATTCACCCAGCACTGCCAGGGCACCACTAACCCATTTCCCTCAGCACCACACCTCCATGGCTTGGAAACCCCTCCAGGGATCATGGGGACTCTGCCCTGGGCATACCAGGCCAGCCAACCCTGGAGAAGAACAAATTTACCTAATATCTAAATTTCCCCTGGCACAACTTGAGACTGTTTTTCTCTTGTCCTGTCACTTGCTCCCTGGGAGAACAGACCAACCTCATCCACCTCAATCCACTCTCACAGGCTTTTGGTGTGATGGGACAAGTGTCCCACATGTTCACTTCCAGCTTAGTTGCTCATGAAATCAGCTCAGGCTGTCTGCTTGCCAAGGCAGCTCTCTCCACCCCTGCAGATGCACAACGGCCCTGCAGTTGGTCACAGCAACCCACACGTGGTTTGACTCCATCTGTCCTACCAACCAGTTCTAATCACTCTTACCATGCCTTCAACATTTGGCATCTCTTAACTTGATCAGAAATTGCTTCTTTCTTTGTTTTCCTTCCAGATCAGAAAGAAATGTTGCAGCTGGTACAAAGGAGAAAAAATAAACCCCCGTGACAGCCCCTGCTCCTAACATACCCAGTGACTGACCAGTCCCAATAACCAGCTGGATTTTGAGACCCACCCTTCAGCCCCTTTGCAGAGCCAACAGCTCCTCAGTGTTGATATGTACCATTCCCTTCCTCAGCCAAAATGCCACATGGGTGCCAAAACAAAGATCTCAAAACACAGTCAGCCTAGCTTGTAACCTCACAAAATCAGTCAATGCATGACTTCAGGGTCATACAACTCTCACTTTTTTCATAAACCTTCACCGATTGACATGAAAAACTGTCCTTTAAATTCAGATTTTAGAAGAGCTATAGCTGGTTTCCCCATAATTTTGCCTGGAAACCTTGTTTGGCTGGCTGGCCTGCAATCCCCTGCCTGGTGCCTTGTGGGGCTGGGAGGGAGTCACAATCACAGCACTACACAGGTTGCCTCAGCTGCATCTTAAGGAAGAAGAAAAACTCATCTGCTGGATTTCAAATGCCTATCTTTAGAATCAGCTGTTTAATCTCTGCTTTATTTACTGCAGGGGTGGAAGGACAGATCATAAGGACGACCAGGTCCCCTGGCTTTTCAACCAGTACAGAACACACAGAGTATTTCTTGACCTTCCCTGTAGTGTTTCTGACCAGTGTTCAAAGCTGAGCTCCTGATGGGCTGGTAACACTCAACATATCTTTTTATATCTCAGGTTTTTCAGAGGACTTTCACTGTGCTGACCATGTTTTTCTCTGTGATTTCCCTCTCTTCTCAATCCCTGCTTCTCCATTTGCTATGCAGTGGTGTGGCTGCCCCTACACACCCATGGCTTTTTGCTGCCTCTCCAACAGCTTTAAAGCTTCCACTTGCATTTTCAGGCTGTCTGCAGTTGTGCTCTCCCAAACTACATGAATCATTTTCAATGTGTTGGTCTTCCCCTTTCCAACCACAAAATATAAGGACCTGACACCCACCAGCCTTATAAAAAAGGGGCTCTGTCTTGGTCACACCTCCCCACCCTGATCTCAATTCTCACGAGTAAGGAGAACTTTGCTTGCAAGCATTCACTTAATAGACCCTCACCAAGTGTCCCTCTCTGCAATTGCATTTCCAGTGCTTGGGGCTTCTCAGCATCCTGGAGAAAAAAACTTCCCCTCTGTACCATGAAAAACAAGGAAACTGGCACTGCACAGCAGCATTCTCCTCTCTGCAGTGATTCCCACTGCCTAATAACTAACCAACCAGCTGGACATTGCTGGTGTGTGCTGGAGGAACACTACTTTGCACGATGGACAACACCAGAGCTCCTGCATCTCACCAGGCACAGATCCCCCCCAGCCAGGGTAACAGTGCCACAGGACAAAGGGGACACACAGAGAAATACTACAACAAACTTCAGCCCTTCCTTTGGAGACCCACGGTTACAGCCAGGGCTGGAAAAGCCCGAGCAGTAGAGGAGGGCATCCCTTCCTTTCTCCTCCCACATCTGATTATCCTGTAATGACACTGCCAGCTCACCAGTACAATTTGACCCTGGGGAATTTTCAGTGCTCCCACTTGCAGGATTGATCACTTAGCCTTAATTCAACAGGCATTTCTTCATTTAGTTAACAAAGAGCAGCAACCTATCTGTGCATTCCGGTGAAATCCTTTAACAGGCGACGTGACTTTGGCACAATAAACTTTCCCAAATCCACTGAGGAATGTGAAAGGGATCTCGGGAGAACAGTTAAAATAAAATCCAGCCGGTCAGCTCTTCCCAGATGACCACATCGACACCGAGAGAGGAGTGTGCTAGGCAGTCTAAGGGAGCAGCTACAGCGTCCAGCCCCACAGACACACATCCTACACGTTACTCCCCCACGCAAACAGTGCCCTTTATTGCAAACAGGCACCGCCGGATCGTGATTTGCGACAGCAGCCCTGCACAGAGCCTCAAACCCCCGCAAACCCCCGCGCTGTGACTCAGAGCGCAGCAGCCTCCTCTCTGCCAGCCCCGGCAGCGCTCAGCACCAAACTCCCCTCGCCTGGTTCCCCGGAGAACAGGAGCAGGGCTGCGGGTGAAGGAGCTGCCTTCCCCCCGCACCCCTCACCGCCAGCAGATGGCTGAAACCCTGCTGCCCCTCGCGAAAAGCGAAGCCGCTGTCTTCTCGACCCGCACAAAGCAATCACGCTAAAGACACGGGGTGAGCCCCTCATGCTCCAGATCAAAAAGCCACAGACGTCGGAGGCGAGAGAAAAGCCCCAGCAAATTCACCGCACTTTTTCCCAGCTTTAAGGATCAGAAATGGAGCGTTCTGGCTCATAAATTCGACTTCCAGCAAATTCGAGCTCAAATCCCCCCGAAGGCAATAAGGAAAAGGCAATCAACAACAACTCTAACCACTTCACAGATGCTCCTGTTTAGTTTATACAGCACTTCTTACAGCATTCGGATGGGGAAAATGGGATTTCAACGCAGGGGGGCTGACGGCAGCAGGCAGGATTCCTGGGTGAAGATACCAAGGGCAAGGGAAGTTGTGAGAAGCGTCGTGTTGGTTATGATGAGTGAACTCAGCGTGCTCAGCCTTTGCTCATTTTAATCTGCCAGTAAGCGAGCTTGGCTAAGCTGAACATCCTGCATCCACAGCGCCTTAAAAATCCACAGGAATCACACACACAAAAAAAAAAAAAATAAGGGGGGGAGGGGGGAGGGGCAAACGAACAAACCGACGGGTTCCCTGGGAAGCCATGAAAAAGCTAATGGCTGTTTGTTTCCAACTGCTGTTCCACTTCCCCAGCCAAATGTTCCCAAGTCAGCTGTGGTGGCTGAGGAGTGACCGGTTAGAGCTGGAAAAGTTGATTTAAAATTGCAGCTCAAACACTTCCAAACTCTCTGAACATCTTTTATAGTCCCGGGAGCACCTGTTGGAAAAGCTGAGCCCTCCAGTGCTGTATCAGGGGCCCTTGGCCCTCATCTTCCAGCTAAAGCAACTGGCATGGGGGAAACCCCTCAGTCCAGCCTGTTCTTTGCTTCTCAGACCTCATCTTCCAGCTAAAGCAACTGGCGTGGGGGAAACCCCTCAGTCCAGCCTGTTCTTTGCTTCTCAGACCTCATCTTCCAGCTAAAGCAACTGGCGTGGGGAGAAACCCCTCAGTCCAGCCTGTTCTTTGGTTCTCAGACCAAAAAGATGTCAGCTGTGTACCAGAGAGGAGACACACGAAGGGAATGGGCTCCCTCCCTCAAAGCATGAAGGTTGCTATTCCCATCTTCCCAAAGGGAGTGAGAAGCTGCTTCCAGACTCCTTGCCCCACCCTGCAGCATCCTCCCTAGCTGAGAGTGAGGATGGACAGAAGATGATGGTGCTCCACGAGATGACAAAGGAGAAAGAACCGTTTGACTCCGGGATAATGCAACACTAACCAGAGTCTTCTTTACCTTGTATATGCTTTGACTGGCTCAGATTTGAACAGCATGGGGCATTCAAGATGAAATCAGTAGGATTTTTTTATGTTGGTGGGTTTTTTGTTTGTTTTGTTTTTTTTTTTCACTGCAGGGAAGAGTCAACAGCCCCGAGATTGTGTTTGACAAAGCATCCCACTGTGAAACACACAATGTGTGTGTTGTGCAAACCGATCTCCTGCCGGGCTAAGAAAACAAGGCAGGCTCAAAAAGAGAAAAAAAAAAAAACACCCCACAAGATAACTGCAGCCCTGCAATACCTCCTGGGATTTTCCTGTGCTTGTGGTTTTTCTTCTATAGGTATCACATTTACAGAGTCACGTTGGGAATGTCTTGATCCAAGTGCTTTTGTGAGGTCTGGGCAACACGGTGCTGCTTCTCTTCACGCAAAGGCACCAGCTCTGCCCTCTTGTCACAGGGAGTATTTAGCACAGCTGAGGCAGCTGGTCCTGTCTCTAAACCTGAATTCCCAAAATAAATGAGATTCCACAGCCTGATGCACTTCAAACTTAAAGAGAAGAAACACATTTTCCACTATTCCCAATATCATAGCCAAAGAGAGGCAACATCTCCTAAAAAGCAGCATTTACCTCCTTCCTCCCAGTTTACAGAGCTCATCACCCAGGGAAACGAATTGTACTGAAGGAGAAAACAATAATCTCCTTATGTTTAGGGTGTTCATTTCCCTTTCCAAGATTTTCACCCCTCGCTCATCACAGATGCAGTTTTGCTTCGCTTTGCTTGCTTAAAACATTCATTGTAAGTCATCTAGGCCAAGAAAGGATTAGAGAGGCACTGGCAGAAGTTGTAAAATGCAAGGCTGTTGGGTGGGAGAAATGAGACTTCCAGAGGCATAAACAACAACTCAGCACTGAACCTGTGCCTCAGAAAACATCCCCCTCTATAGACATTTTAAGCAGGTACACGCTGAGGAGAAGAAATCATGCACAGCAATGCAGAACAGCACCTCTCCACACCAAAGTCTACCTGTCCCCTTCCACAGAAGGTGTGGGCTGCACGTTCTGGAGGAGCTGTGTTAGCCATGGTGATGTGAACACACTGACCCCAGGTAGAGGGAGAAGCAGAACCAGACTGCTTCCAAAAACAGGCCCCCAGTCCTGTGCTCTGGCCACACTTCACCTCTAAAGTGAGCCCTGCTACTGGAACTAATTAAGGGCAGAACTCAGAGGCACGATGTGAGGAAATATTCTGCTTGGCATCCAAGAAGGCCACCAGATAATCCAAAAGGCTGTTTAAGACCTGGCTGGCAGAGATCTCGGCACCTTCCAGGTCAATCACAAGTGTCTGCTTGCTCCCTCACCCCCTATTTCTTCATGCCAATTAGCTACAGCATTTCATAACTAGCACCCAAGTTCCAAAAAAAATCTTTGAAATCCTTACTTTCACACAAGGATCCGAAACTACAAATCCCAAAGTATTTATCAGATCTACTAGATGGCTGATGTTCAAAACACCCATTTTCACAGAAATGTGCTCACAGCCACTAAAGTGGATCCTCAAGAAGCACAGCTACTGAGAGTCTGGGTGGTCACAGCGTCTTCCTAGAGCCTGGGTATTTGGATGTTGGTGCCCTCAGCCCATCAGGAAGCACCTACTTGTTTTACCCCTGACAATCTCTCATCCATGGACAGCACCACGGGAAGCAGCAGTAGGAAGAAGCCAATGGAGATGCCTCAAGAGCAGGAATTTAGGTGAGCTGGAGCTGTGAACTGCACAGACAGACTTGACTTTCTCTCCCTGCTGATACAAACATATTCTGGAAGCAGATCCACCAGAGTGGCATCACTTCAGGTTGCACTGGTTACTGAAAACATCAAAATCCAAGTGGCTTTTATGTCTCAGAAGAACAGTTGACTACCCCCAGTCCCAGGCCACCCCCAAAAACCTGTGTCTACCTGTGGATTAGTAAATTACTGTTTTCAAGAAGGTGAGTTTGTTGTAAACAACATCCATAAAGCTGCAAAAAGAACAGCTTTGCTGGAAGCCTCTGCACACATTCCATCAGCAAACTGGGCTGATGTGCAGACAGGGCAGTGGCAGAACCCTCCTTCCAGCACCACTGGGAAGCTGTTCCCACCACACACAGCTTTACAGGCACAACCAACGCTCCTAGAGGCAGGCACTGCTTTGTCCCAAAAGCACATTCCTCACCAACCACACCTTGGGCAGTCCCTCCAGCTTCGCCAGCAGTGAAAGGTTATTTTCTTCCCAGACTTAGGACCCCGTGTTCCTTCACAGCAAGGCATGGATGTCAACAATTCTCTTTCCACCCAAAAGGCCAGATTGGCTCTAGTTTTCCTATTTTCCAGGCAGCAGAAACTGAGATTGCAAAGGCTCAGCTCAAACCTCAACACTCAAAGTTACAACTTCCCATTTTCCAACAATCCTTCTAGAAAACATGGCCCTGTGCTGTTGCAGTTGCTCCCCCCACCTCCCCTCACACAATAATTCAGTTCTTACCTCAATAGCAGACGCAGTTGCTTTCTTGTAAAAACCTAGGGTTTAAAGATGACTTCTTCCACTTGCCACAACCCATTGTGTGGGAGAAACAACCACACAATATCATATTGTTCCCTGTACAAGACTTTGAGCTGTACTTTCTGCTCTGAACACACTGAAACTCCACTTGAGGCTACAACAATTTCCACGCAGGAGGCAAAGGAGGATCTTGTGTCTGATCTAATGCAGGATAAATCAATGTGCACTCATTTATTGCTTATAGTTCCCATCAGCTCAAGGAGAGACACTGTTCTAGAGTTTCAAGGCTATCCACGCTGCCTTTGTGCATGGAAAACACACCTCAAGCTGTGAGATCTTTTGAGAACCCTGTTGGAATGCTTCTCAGGAGTTTGGGTGAGGGAGAGGGAATCACTGAACCCCGGCTGCTTCTCCCCGCTTCCAGTAGGTGATTTGGGAGGGGTCAGGCAAGGATTGCATCCCCATTTTCACCCTCTGCAGAAACTCAGCTCGTATTAGTCATTCACCTCAGAGAGGTGCTGGGAAGCTTAATTAGAGTGTGTACAGCACTCTGAGATTCTCAGATAAGATGTACTAGGGAAGGGCAGCATCATATTAATTAGCTTGGATTCCAGTGATGAAATTGCTTCTCTTCTCTCCTTCAGCTGTTGGAACTTGCAACAAAAACTACCCAGCACCATGGTCCTGCACGTTCAGCCAGAAAACCATTGGCACCACAGGGACCAGAGTTTTTCTGGATGTGGCCTGAATTCCCATCATCTTGGCAGGATTCTGACCTTTGGCTGCAGCTGCAAACGGGAGCTCCCCAGCAGACTGGATCCCAGCACAAGCCAGGGAAGGCAGTTTAATATTCCTCCCCATGCAAGTCTTTTCTCTCATTAAGCGCTTAAGAGCTGGATGATTAGGGAGATTAATTTTTGCAGCTGGACATTTTCTTTAAGAATGTAATTTTCCACGCAGTTTTCTCATTTAGCTTCATTTTCTTCTAGCCCCAAGACATTCGCTCAGCAGAGAGGACTCTTGTGACAGGTTCAGAAAGGATCACACTCTTGCACTTCAGTCTTAGCTCTTTTGTCTCTGCAACAGGCTCTCTTTCAGAAGACCCTGCTGCTCCTTAATTCCACCCTGTAACTTGGCTGAGTTTGCACACGATCAACACCAAGAGGCCCAAACGACACATTCGCTCACCCCAGGCCCTCACTGGACCAAAGCTACACCACGGATCAAGTATTTTATTAAAAAACAAAGCAATAAAAGAAATTCCTTAAAAACCATGGTTGCTGATAGACTGAAATCACAGACAGGTTGGGATGAGCTGGAACATGGATTAAAATTTAGAGAGGTTCATTGACACAGCAACAGAACTCGATTCTTACCGACCTTCAGAGGTGTGATTTGACACAAGGGGGGATATCTGCTCACTGTCCCTCCCCCCATGTTACCTGGGAAAGGGCTGATGGGTCCTTCATTGCAAACAGTCCCAGCTGGTATCTGGGGACACATTTGGCTAAAAGCTTCATGATTAACTTGCCACCAAATGCCTAGGTCAGGCACAGAAACAAGTGAGCTATTCCTCTGTATTCTGATGGAATATTCTGAGAGTTGAAGCACAGGGGAGACAAAACCAGAAGGTAACAGCCTCCTGGCCTTCACTATACCCATGGCCTCATCATCCCCCCCGGCAGCCTCTCCTGCTCCTGAAAGGACTTCTCACAGACTCCTTTTCCCTGGCAAAGACAAGCCTCCTACCAAAGGGAGATGGTACAGCACTATCACTGCAGTCCTCAGCTGAGAAAGCAGAGGCAAAGCAGGGGGGAAAACACTTGAAATCCTCACAGCCTCCACCAGACTCAACTTCTCTGCATTTCACGGTGGATTTTCTTTACAGGCAAAGAGGGAAGATGGAGACATTTGTTTTCTAACTGAGCTCACTAACTCCTGCCAGCGCTGCCCCTACTCTGCTCGCAGGCTAATTTAAGCTTCCCGCTTCCCAGAGATAAACGGCCCTTTTAAGTTGTTGATTCCAGCCTCCCTCTTCTGATCTTCCATCCCGCCCTCAGTACCCACTGACTTCAGAAGGCTCCGTATCATTCGGCATCATTTGCACAGAATGAGCTTTATATTTTTTTTTTCAGCCAATTCAGCTTTAACAGTGATTAAAACATAACAGCAAAATAACAGCTCTTCAATAACCAAGAGATACTTCAGCCAAAGAATCCCAGGAAATGAATTCTCAAAAACCATACAGTGATCTTTCAAAAAGCACCAAATTGGTCCCTAAACAATTTCCCTGTATTGCAAGGGAAGCAGACTGTGGAATATTTTTATCTATTAATATGCTCATTCTCAAGCTTGTGCTTTAACACAGTCACGTTGGCTTTAAGCAAATGATAAACCTCACACCACTCCTTCTTTAAAGGGATGGGAGGCGGGTGGAAGAAAAAGATGAGAGAAGGAAGATGAAGAATTAGTCACGAGAAAGCCTATAAATACATCAGCAGACAGAGGGAGCATTCTCTCTTCTGTTTAACTTGGAGAGCTAAACTTTAAAAGACAAATGCAATAGAGGAGACCTGATGGAGCGATGATGCAGCAGAGCTCTGAGAGTCAGCTGGGTAATTTAGCCAGGGATGTGTCTTGCAGGGGTGGTGGAGGAGGAGGAGGAAGAATCAGAAACTAGCTACTGGCTCGGGAAGTCACAGCAGGAGAAAATTAAAGGAACCCATATGATTGCAAGAGAGAAATCAAACCTCAGTCACTGAGACAGTATAGAATAGAGAGGTATAGAGTGGAAAAAAGGGGACGCCAAGCTAGGGAACTATCTCTTTAATACAAGGGTTAAGCCTGTGGCAGGGAGGGCTTGACACAGGACCGGTGCAGGTGCCTGCAATGTCAGCTGGAAGTCAAAGGGATGCGCTGAACAGAACTGCTCCCATACGCTGAGGGAGGTGTAACAGTCACCAGAAGCTCAGTGAACTGTGCTCAAACACACCTGCTGTCCCCACCTCTGCCAGGGAACGCACAAGAGATGGTGCCTTTTGCTTTCCCCCTCCAGCGCTGACAGGCTGCCTCTGTCCCACCCCGTACCCGGGGGCTAACATGAGTACTTAAAAGTACTCCACGTTCTTTGAGAAGAACACAACAAAGACGTTAAAGGGATTTATCAACACGTTATCAATTTCCTTACTGCGAAAATCAGAAGGCAAACTAGAAGCAGGCAACACAGTAACTGCAAAGGGCAGATGCTTTACAGCGAGAGGAAAAGATTCCATCACATAAACTGACAGCTCGGGCCAGCACCGAGAGGAGGAGCTGCTCTGGGACCGGGGGAATGGAACTTCAGGGGGTCACAGGTTATTCCACAGAAGCCACAACAAACACGTGTTAGAAACAGCATCGTCAGGACCCGTCCATCCCGCACCCCCCACCCCTCCCGGTAAGCGGAGTAACCAAGCCACGCAACCAGCAGCTTCCTGATCTCATTTCCTCTGGCAGCCGCCGGGATGCTGAATGACAGGCGGCTCTGAGAGTTTCAGCTCCTGGCAAGAGGAAGAAAAAGCAGCCACCCCAAAAAAAAAAAAACAAACCAATCGAGGCCATCCCAGCAGGAAGGAAACAACAACAAAGTGATCTTACTTTCGTTAGGCAGCTCCTCCCGACCCAGGTCGCCCAGAGGGGCCGAGGCGCCGCTTGCACCGTCGTCCAGGGTGAGGATGAGGGGAACGTCATCATCCATGCTCACGGCCATCCTGTCCCTTCAGAGCTTTCAGTAACGCTTTTTCCAGTTCCACCTGTGAAACGCTGATGTCAAAAACTCTCCTTAGAAAGTCTCCCATCGGGGGTGTCTTCTAGGTAGGAGAATCCGAAGGTGCAGGTACCCATCTCTAGCGGCCACAGTTCAAAACAGGATCGAGTGATTTGCTCTTGAAACGCAGCAGCAGAGGGGAGATTCGAGGGCAGTATTTATGGGAAAGCTGAATTCAAAGAGCCAAGTTTGGGCTGCCTTTTCCTGCCAGTACCCAGCTCGCAGCACCGTGTGGAAGCAAAAGAAAGGGCTTCTTCACAAACTCCTGAGCACCCAGCACAAGAAGCTGTCGGGAGTGATGCATCCGGAGCCAGCATGGTGCTGAGTGTCACGGTCACACGGGGCTCCTTCCCCTCTCATGCCAAAATGCCTCCAGTGCAGGTGGGGAGGCGAAAGAGGGAGAAAAAGAGTCCGTTTTGGGTCTGCACACATGAAGTTCCCGTTGGGGTTTTTTTACTAGGTGGTATCACCGCCACAAAGTCAAGGATTTCGTTAAGAGAGGGAGGAAAAGAACAACCACGCAGGCCTCGGGCGGCGTTACAGGGACACTCCACGGCCGGGGCCGCCACGCAGCTGTCACTCCCCCGTCTCGCTGCTCTCAGGCCGTGGCGAGGGCAGGCAGCGGTCACGCCGGAGGCCACAGCTCCACAGCAACAGGCCGAGCGGGCCGCTGCCGAGCACGGGCCCCGGGGGCCGAGCCGCCCAGTCCCACCGGGACGTAGCGAGGACCGGGACGTGAGACTTGGCAGAGGACCCTCAGGGCGAGGCGACAAGGCAGAGCTGCGGGACCGGGCCCCTCCCGCGGCCTAGGAGAGAGGGAGACAGAAACGGGGCTGACACCGCGCTGCGGAGGCTCCCCCCGGCCCCACCGCCCCCGGCCCGCGCAAACCGGCCCCGCCGCTCCCCCTTCTCCCTCGGCGTCTGCAGACCCTCCTCCCCGCGCAGCCCGCAGGTGCCCCTGCCCCTCGGCGGTCCCTCACGCCCGCAGCCCCCAGGACCCCTCCCCGCCGCCCCCGGCCCGTCCCGGCCCCGCCGAACGGGAGCTCGCGCCCGCTGCGCCACCTCTCCTCAGTGCCCGGCGCGCGCGGCCCCGCCCCGCCGCCTCTCATTGGCTGCCGCCGCGCGGGCCCCTCCCGCAGAGGCGGAGCCTCCCTCCCTCCGGCCAATCCGCGCCCGGCGCCCGCTCCGCCCCGCCCACCGCCGGCCCTCGGCCCCCTGATAGATGATCCGGCCTATTCCCGCCTCCTCCTGCCTTCCGTAACTCGACTCGTCATTGGCCAGCGAAGCTGCCTCTCCGGCCCGGTGCGGCTGCTGATTGGCCCGAGGTCCCGGTGGGCTCACGGTTTCCCGCCTCGAGCGGGGGAAGGGGCGGGCTCTGGGGCAGAGCGCGCGCTGCCAGTGGCTGTGCTGAGGCCCCGCCCTCGGGGTCAGAGGGGAGCGGAGCGGTCGCTGAGCAACGGCGGGACGCGGGCGGTAGCGCCGGGCCCGCCACGATCGGAGACTCCGGCCTGGGACCCTCCCACCCGGTCCCCACACTTATGGGCCGTGCCTCACCCCGAGAAGCTGCTTCCGAACCCAAGTCCCCCGCGCTCCGGCCAGGCCCCGAGCGGCAGTGGGTACAGCAGGTGCCCCGCAGGGCCGAGGGCCCCGTGGGTGCTCCCAAGACCCCCCCCATCACGCCTATCTCTGGTGAGAGGAGGATTCTCGAGCTGGAAGCAGGCACAGCCCAGTGGGTAGCAAATGAATATGTTCCACTGGCACAGACTGAGCCTTTCTCTTACAGGCAGCCCCTGAACAGGCCCCCAGGATGGTCCCTCTGAGCCCAGGCCAGCCTGATAAAGCCACAAGACTACAGCCAAAACTTTTTTTTGCTACTGGCAGGACTCTGATTAGTGTTACGGAGGGGTAAGTAAGGCCCCTGTCCAGCTGCAGCATCCCCCTTGCCACTACTAGAGGTGTCCAGCCTGAAATTACCAACACCTTAGCAAAAAAGCCTTTCTTCTGCCCACCTGATGCTTCCAAAACAGCTTGCAAGAGCTGGTCAAAAGTCTTCAAGACCTGGATGCTGCAGCCCAAGCAGGAAGAGCAGAAACAGGAGCAGCACACTGCCCTAAACAAGTGTCCTGAGCTACAGCAGAACATTTGGCAGCCAGACACATCTCAATATGGTCATGCTGGAGCACAAAGAACCAGTGCTGGCTCTCAGAAAGGTACTGAAAGAGCGGATTAAGCCTATCATAGTGCCACTGGGTCAAGCTTCAGGTAATTACCTGGCTCCTGCCAGCTCCAGGACACATGCACTGTATTTCAGAGTCCATCACAATGCTCTGCTGATTCCAGTGGAAAGCAGCCCTTCAGCAGCACAACTGCAACCACCACACGAGTAGCTCGCTCATGGGATCCTCCTCACCCCACCCACTGACCCAGCTCTGAAATGTCCTCTGCAAAGCACTGTGCCCACCTGGAGAGGCTGCTGCAGGTCAGGTGAGGTGTGTTGAGAAATGAGGGAGCTGTTCTGGGCTAAGCAGAACAAACCTGATCCTGCCCACACATCTCTTAGAACTGTCTGTAGCACCTAGGGCTGGGCACAGCTCATTTTGGAAGGAAAGCTGTGCCCAGATTGGCTGGTACTTTGCCGAGAGGCACAAGAAAAGGAGCCCAGATTGAGAAGTTGGGGTTTATCTCAGTGCTGAGAAAAATGGTCACTACAAGCAGCAGGAGTCCCAGCTGTGACTCAAATCTCTGTATCAACACCTCTGGCCTGAGCCAAGCCTTTGCAGAGAAAAATCTCTCTTCATTTTAAGTCTGTCTTTCAAGTACTCCAGCACCCCAATAGTGAACTGGGTGTCCTGCCCGCAGCTCCTGCAGATCCCTGCTGCTTAGATTCCAGGGCAGCTTGCTGATAACTCACTGGATCTGACTCATCCACTTGCTGCCAGGGAACACAGCTCTCGTTTTACTGACAATCCTTAACCCTCTTGTCTCCATCTAGTGTCCAAACCACACTTCGGCTTCTCTCCCAGCACACGAGACACTTGCAGGTGTAACAGCTTGAGCATCACCGAGCCAACACCCAAACTCACCCCAACTCGGCCAGACAGGCTCAGATTCACACCAACACACCCAACGCCTTCTCCAAGAAGGCTCCACTTGCTTTTGGGACCCTATCGTTTTGTCCTGGGTGGACAAGTGCTGCTGGACTGCTGCTCTGCCAAGTGGTTTTAATAACACACAGGTTATTCCAGCTTCCTACTGCCCAGGGCAGCTGGAGCATGGAGCCCCAGAGCTGCTGGCTCCCCTCACCCTCCTACTCGCTAGCGCACTCGGCAAGGAATCAGCTGCTGCCGAGTGCCACCAGAACTACCTGTCCCCAGGCAGGACAGGGCCTGTTCCCTCCCACGCTCGGTTCCAGCAGCGCCCTCGGCTGGGCAGCCCGAGACGGGGCACTGGGCAGAGCCCTCAGCCTGGGCAGGGGTTGCCTGCAGCACAGGGGGGCTGCCAGGGGGGGGTTCAAGGGAACACGAAGGTATTCGGACCCGGTGCCTCTCACCAGGTCTGATTCTGGCACATTGCCTTTTTTTTTTTGGTCCCTCTGGAAAGACTTAGGCTGGCAGCCAGAGACAATGCTACCTGGATCTGGGATGTGGAAAAGGCTCCCTCCATAGGGATGGGCAGAGAGAACCACCAAGGTGTCTGCTGCCTTGGCAGGCTGCGAGAGGCACCTCGTGGCATGGCAAGGAGCAGAAGGCTCAGCCCAGGAGAAACCCACTGTGCTTACTCACTGGGCCTAGGCTGAGCATGGCAGGAGTGGGACACAAGGGAGGTGGCCACAACGTGCACTGTCACCACATCCAGAGAAGCTGCTCCTCACGCCGTAGAGAGGGCAAGAAGGCTGAGAAATAAGCACAAAATCCATCCACTGTCCTCCATCCTCTCCACCCAGGGAGGCCACTTGCTCCCCCGGGGCTCAGCACTCCCAGACTTACCAGTGTTAACTGCAGCAGAGCTTGTGCCAAGGAGCCCACCAGAGGACAGTGGAGCAGTGACGTGACCACATCTCACCACTTCAGGTTGAGCTCTGCTGCCTTTCAAAAGCAAGAAGAACCTTTCTCACTGGAGGCACTGGAGCAGGAATGCAGCTCCTGGCTGCTTGCAGTGCTCTTCACAGGCTGCAGTGGGTCGAGGCCCAATCCTGCTGCTGCTCAAGGTGGCAATAAAATAGATTCTTAGGGCAAATCGATGCCCTTCATCTGACTTGGTTTGCCCTTGGGTGAGCTTGAGAGAATGTTTCCCTTCACGTGGGAGTTACCAGACTCCCAGGGACTTCCCTCAGTGGCTCATGGCTGCTGCAGCCTCCCCTCCCAGTGGAGCTGTGACACCAGCTGCCAACCTCCTTTCTCTGCCTCCTTGCCTGTACCCAACAGACTGCATGGCTTTCCCACCTCAGGAATGGAAATGGGGGAGCTGCTTTGCTCAGCCAGCCTCTGGAGATGCCAGTTGTGCCCAGATCCCACAGCAGCATGCCACAGACCAAACACAAAGCCCCAGTGGGTTTGCCTGGGATCATTTATTAGGTGACAAGTGTGGGGTTGCTGTGACAGCACCATAAGGGATTCCCTGTCCTCTCAGCACGTGCTCACCACATGAAGCTGCTGGAATCTCTGGGCAGATCCTTCTCTGGCACAAACCAACTCTGGGGAGTCCCACCACCGGCAGGACACGGGGTGATGCCACTGCTCACCTTTCTGCTCATCCTCCCTTCTCCTTCCTTGCCAAAGGAGACCATTAAAGCCGTGATGGAATGGAGCAAAGCCAGCAGAGCCACTGAGATGGAGCACATGTCCCATGCACATAAGCTGAGGAGATGGGGCTCGTTCAGCCTGGAGTAGGGAAGGTTTTGGGGGGGGGGGCCTCAGAGCAGCCTCCCAGTACCTGTGAAGAGGAGGTGATGTGAGGACTGAGCCAGGCTTTGTACTCAGGTGCAGAGTAGAACGAGACAACAGACACAAACTGAAACAAGAGAGACTCTGACTGGATATAAAGGGAATGTTTTTCCTCCCAGGGACAGTCAAGCAGTGGGAGAAGGTGCCAGAAGTTCTGCAGCCTCTGTCCTGGAGGGTTTTCACCACCCAGCTGGATAAAGCCCAGAGTCAACAGCTCACCTGCCTTGAGCAGGAGGTTGGAATACAGACCTCCTGCAGTGCCAATCCTGAGCCAGCCTGTGATGGCACATGACAAACAGGACAAAGCAGGACTCCTCTGCCTGGCAGCAGTCACTGCAGATCCTCATCAGGGCCTTCAGACATTAACTGTCCTGGCCAGCCTTGCCTGGCACCTCCAGTCCAGCAGCACCTCTGCTCCCTGCTCTGAGAGCTCCACCTGAGCTCTGGCCCTGCCTGTCTCCCCACCCCGAGCTATGCTGTAGGTGTACCTGGGCCTTCTCCTGGACGGGCCCTGGACCTTCCTCCTGCTGATCCAGCTTCCCAGATGGACTTCCAGGAACCAGTCCTGTTACCACACCTCATCTGACGACCGTGGGGCAGTCGATGGAAGCGGCTGTTCCCACCAAGACAGCCTTGCTCCAGTGCTGTGGTCACCCTTAGTTCCTGGCTCAGCCTCCTGCATGGAGCAGCATCTCCATCCTTTGCTGGCAGCTGTGGGAGGTCCCAGGGTCTATTCAGCACCAGGAGGTCAGGCCCCACCTTGGGTAGGATAAGGCTGTAGTGATGTCCAGAGAGACATTTGGCTTCACTTCCAGGGAGGCCTGGGTTTGCAGCCACCCACTGCCACAGAGCTCCTGGCCAAGGGAGGTCTGGAGACACTTTTTGACCGGCCTCTCATCAGAGGCCCTCGGGGGGCTGCAGGGGCTGTTGAAGGGCTCTGGTTTTTACCCCTTTCTGCTCTGAGGCTGTCCGAGGGGCTCTGGTTTTTACCCCTTTCTGCTGTGAGGCTGTCCGAGGGGCTCTGATTTTTACCCCTTTCTGCTGTGAGGCTGTCCAAAGTGCTCTGATTTTTACCCCTTTCTGCTCTGAGGCTGTGCAAAGTGCTCTGATTTTTACCCTTTTCTGCTGTGAGGCTGTCCGAGGGGCTCAGTTTTTTACCCCTTTCTGCTGCGAGGCTGTCTGAAGCCAGGCGAGGCCCATCTGAGGGGGTGTTCAGCCGGCTGAGGGACTGGGACCGTCCTCTGCCAGGAGCACCCCAGCCTTTGGACAACGAGTTGCTCTCGGGGTGCTTCCAGTTGTGGGATTCGCCCTTGGGACCCACTGTGGAGCCAGGTGCTGCCAGCGGTGCCCGGGTTGGGGGGTGGACTCCTCTCAAGGGTGTCTCCCTGGAGCTGGGGGACGGGCTGGGCTGGTTTCGGGGGGCAGGTGGAGGGCTCCAGAGCAGCGAATGGAGTTTGGCCACATCTTCATTCCGCATCCACGGAGATGCCCAGGCCGGGCCCTGGCGCTTCGTACCGAAGAGGGACTCGTCGCAGAAGGACGGGGTGTGAGCCCGAAGCCTTCCAAGGACGGCAAGAAAAGAAAAAAAAAAACACTTGTCGGTTACAGCGGGCACCGGCACCCGAAGCCCCGGCGGGCACATTCCCACAGCTCCGCCCCTGGCTCTGCCGAGCCCAGCCCGGGAGGTACCGAGAGCCGCCCTCCCCAGGCTGCTGCTCGCAGGGCTCGGCACCGTCGGGCACCCCAGGGCTACCGGCGTTTACCGAGCCCCGAAAACGCGGCTCAGCGGGAGCGCCCGGTGCCGCCTCTCACCTGCACTTACTCCTCGGCCGTGGTCCGCCGCCGCCGGGAGCCGCCGCTGTCTCCCAGGGAGGCGCGAATCTGGGGGGCGCCGGGCGGGTCCCCGCGGGGCTACCGAAGAGAGACTCGTCCACGAAGGAAGCCCGTGCCCGGCGGACAGCCCGGCTCCGGCTCCCGCCCGCCCGGGGCAGCGCCGACGCGGAGCCGCTTCCCGGTGCCGGCCCCGCCGCCCGCATGGCCCCGGGGAGGAGCGGACGCGGTCCCGCCCCTTCCGGCCCCGCCCACCAGCGCGCGCTTCCGCCGCCTACACCGACATGGCGCCGCCGCGCGCCCGCCGCCAGCCCCGGGGAGCGCCGGTAGGGACGGGGGGTGGGGCCGGGGGGGGCGGGGGGCTCGGGGGCGGTGCCGCCGGGATCCGCTCTGCCGGCGGTCTCGGTACCGGCGCGACGATCCCGATGTGCCGGTGTTCCCACCGCGTGCGGTGCTGCTGTCCCCCGTTCCCGGCCTTCACGTGCCGGTGTCCCCGCTGCGCCCCGTGATCGTGTCGCCTGTGCCCGCTCCCCACGTGCCGGAGTCTTCTCAGCCCGGTGCCGCCATCCCTCGGTACCAGTGTCCCCAGTCCCCGTGCACTGCTGTTCCCGGTACCGGCGTCTCCAGACCCCGTTTGCTGGCGTCACCCAGTACCGGTGTCACCAGTTCCTGCGTGTGCCTCTGTCCCCAAACCAGTGTCCCCTGTCCCCACGTGCCATCATCCTCCTGTGCCAGTGGCCCCCAGTACCGGTGTCCTCAGTGCTCCCAACAGTATTCCCAATACCAGTGTCCCCAGTGTCGGTGTCCCTAATGATAGTACTCCCAGTACCAGTGTCCCTAATGACAGTGTCCCCAGTGTCAGTGTCCCCAGTACCAGTGTCCCTAATGACAGTATTCCCAATACCAGTGTACCTAGTGTTGGTGTCCCCAGTACCAGTGTCCCTAATGACAGTGTCCCCAGTATCGGTGTCCCCACTGTTGGTGTCCCTGTGTGCCAGGCTGTCAGTGCAGAGCCTCAGTGCCCTGGCAGCCTGGCCACCCATTGCCCAGCCGTGTCCCTGCTGTCCCCAGGTCCCCGCTGACCCTCTGCCCACCCTCCCTGCCTTCCCCGCCGCCGAGGAGGACGATGGCGCCGACGCCGAGCCGGACACACGGGCCATGGTGCGGGCCCAGAACCAGAAGAAGAAGAAATCTGGGGGCTTCCAGTCCATGGGTGCGTGTGGGGCAGCTATTCCTGGGATGGGGACTGTCCCCCTTGCCCACATCCCCTCACTGTCCCTGTCCCCACAGGCCTCAGCTATCCCGTCTTCAAGGGCATCATGAAGAAGGGTTACAAGGTGCCCACCCCCATCCAGAGGAAGGTGAGTGCTGGGTGTGGGGGGGGGTGCTTGGGGACAGGCAGTGGCAGGATGGTGACGGTGACACGGTGCCTCGCAGACCATCCCTGCCATCCTGCGTGGCCGTGACGTGGTGGCGATGGCGCGGACGGGCAGCGGGAAGACGGCCTGTTTCCTCATCCCCATGTTTGAGCGGCTGAAGGCGCCCAGCCAGGCCGGGGCACGTGCCCTCGTCCTCTCGCCCACCCGCGAGCTGGCCCTGCAGACCCTCAAGTTCACCAAGGAGGTACAGGGGATGACAACAGGGGAGAAGGGTTTGGTTTTATCCTCCCCCCGCCAACGTGTTTTTCTCACCCCGCAGCTGGGCAAGTTCACGGGTTTGAAGACAGCCCTGATCCTGGGTGGTGACAAGTAAGCTGTCCTCATGTCCCCACTGGTGCCCCCCTCCCACATTGCCTCCCCAAACCCTGGCGAGGGGCTGAGCTGCCCCACGCTGCTCCAGCCTCTCCCCGCTTTCACAGGATGGAGGACCAGTTCGCTGCCCTGCATGAGAACCCTGACATGTGAGTGAGAGGACCTGGTGGGGAAACGGCCCCCAAGAGCCACCTGCTGTCTGGGGACATCACTGGTGTTTACATGCCAGAGTCTTGGGTCTCACTTGGCTCTTCTTTGGGTTGGATTTAGGACCCACACCCAGGATGATGTGGGGACATTGTCCCCCTTGCCTGGTCCTATCACCAGCTCTGTGCCCACAGAATCATTGCCACCCCTGGGCGCCTGGTGCACGTGGCAGTGGAGATGAAGCTGAAGCTGCACACCGTGGAGTACGTGGTGTTCGACGAGGCCGACAGGTCAGCGGGGGGCAAGGGGGTCCCTGGGGGTACTGGCAGTGTCCCACTGCTGGGGTCAGCAACAGTGGGAGCAAGGTGCCCCTGCGAGTGGCAGGGCTGGGCACAGAGAGCCCCAACAGGTGCTGCCACTGTGTCCCCTCCCCTGCCAGGCTCTTTGAGATGGGCTTCGCTGAGCAGCTCCAGGAGATCATCGCCCGGCTCCCAGACTGTCACCAGACCGTCCTCTTCTCTGCCACGCTGCCCAAGCTGCTTGTCGAGTTTGCCCGGGCTGGTGAGGAGCATGGGGCAGATGGTGGCTGGAGGGGGCTGGACATGGGGGGAGCCTGGGGATGGGGACATGGCCGGGCCAAAACCGAGCTGGTGTAACGCCAGGAGGGTATCCCCAAGCCATGGGGTGGGGTTGGTCCCATGTCCCGTGTGACATCACATCCCACAGGCCTCACGGAGCCAATGCTGATCCGTCTGGACGTGGAGTCCAAGCTCAGTGACCAGCTCAAGGTGAGGGGGGCTGGTGTGGGGCTCAAGATGGGTTTTGTGCCCTTCACCAAAGGCCCTTCTAGCCACCCTGCGGTGGCTCCAGGCTCACTAGGGGGGCACAAGGGGTGGCTGTGTGTGGCATGGGGACATGGAGGGGCTGAGCTGTGCCCTGCCCTTCGCAGCTGGCATTCTTCCACGTGCGTGGGGACAACAAACCAGCCGTGCTGCTGCACCTGCTCCGCAGCGTGGTGAAGCCCCAGGACCAGACTGTCGTCTTCGTGGCCACCAAGCACCACACAGAGTATCTCAAGGAGGTAAGTGGTATTTAGGGGTGCCCAGAATGTACCCCTCTGAAAGGGCAGGCTGCCGGGGCAGTGGGGGACATAGGACCCCCCTTCCAGACCCACGTTGGGTCTCTGCCTCTGTTTCACCAGGCTGAGGGAGAAATCTCAGCCTATGTGATTTTTGTGCTACATTCACCTACCTCTCAGGGGTCTGGGTGGGCACTCTGGGGTCTCTGAGCCCCAAGGGACCCTCTCCCTTGTTTGAGGGTGCAGGCCCAGCTGGGATCTGATCTCTCTTACCCCCTCCCTAGCTGCTGATGGCCCAGGGCATCAACTGCACACACATCTACAGCTCTCTGGACCAGACCGCCCGCAAGATCAACATCGCCAAGTTTGCCCACGGCAAGTGCCCGGTGCTGCTGGTCACCGACGTGGCTGCCCGTGGGCTGGACATCCCCATGCTGGACAATGTCATCAACTACAGCTTCCCTGCCAAGGCCAAGCTCTTCCTGCATCGTGTCGGTGAGTGCCAATGCCCTGCGCTGGGGTCCTTGCAACTGGTGGGGACAGGGAGGGTTGGGGGGGACTGTGGTGGGCTCCCTTTTGTCCCCTTCCCCCAGTGACTCGCAGGCCCTCACCAGTCTGGAAAATGTGACATGCGTGGGCTCCTGGGGGCAGCGGTGGGTCCCTGCCCAGGGAGAGGGGCAGGCTGGCTGCTGCTGGGTCTGCTTTCCCACTCTCCTCCTCCCCTTGCCAGGGCGGGTGGCCCGAGCTGGCCGCAGTGGCACTGCCTACTCGCTGGTGGCTCCCGATGAGATGCCCTATGTCTTCGACCTCCACCTCTTCCTGGGGCACCCGCTCATCCTTGCCGGTGCCCAAGAGATGCCCGCTGGTAAGGCAGACTTGGCTGCAAGCACAGGGGTGGCTGCATGTCCAAGATGGGATGCTGGCTTTGTGGCCTTTGTGGTTTTATGCTTGGCCAGTGCTGGAGGTTGGGGTCTTGTTGTTACGTGTGCAGAGGGATGATGACCTGGTTACTGGGGAAAATGGGGGTGCCAGGGGCTCTGACCCACCCCGGGTGTCAGTGATGCCAATGTTACACCACCGAGCTCCCCTTGGGGCTCTGCAAAATCCTGGATTGCTGCCATACCTGCCACAGTGACCCCAGGGTGGGTGCCAGCAAGGTAACACAGCATCCCCCGGGCTGCAGATGCCGGCGGGGTGCTGGGCCGTGTCCCCCAGAGCCTGGTGGACGACGAGGAGTGTCTGCTGCTGACGGACCACGAGGGCTCGCTGGAGCTGCGCAGCCTGCGCCGCGTCGCTGACAATGCCCACAAGCACTACCTGCGGTCCCGGCCCGGGCCCTCCCCTGAGTCCATCAAGAGGGCAAAGGACCTGGATATGTCCCAGCTGGGTCTCCACCCGCTCTTCAGTGAGTACCAGGGGACGCCGAGTCGGGCACGGGCACCCTGGGCTGCACCCCCAGCAGCGTGGGCAGCAGGGCAAAGGGGGGGATCCTGCCCCTCTGCTCCCAGTGCTCTGGGGAGACCCCCCTGCAGTGCTGGGTCCTGCTCTGGAGTCCTCAGCAGAGACAGGGAGCTGTTAGAGCAGAGCCAGAGGAGCCCCAGCAATGCTGGGAGGGCTGGAACCCCTCTGCTGCGAGGCCAAGCTGGGAGAGCTGGGGGGGTTCAGCCTGGAGAAGAGAAGGCTCCAGGGTGACCTTCTGGGGGCCTTTCAGTGCTTCAAGGGGCCTGTTGGAAAGATGGGGAAGGACTTTTGAGCAGGGCCTGTTGGGACAGGACAAAGGGTGATGTTTTTAAACTAAAAGAGATTAAGCTGGATAGAAGTAAGAAATTTTTAACACTGAGGGTGGTGAGAGCCTGGCCCAGGTTGCCCAGAGAGGTGGTCATTGTCCCAGCCCTGGCACCATCCCAGATGAGGTTGACCAGGGCTCTGAGCAACCTGCTATAGTTGCAGATGTCCCTACTCCCTGCAGGGGAATGGACCAGATGATTTTGAAAGGTTTCTTCCAAACCAAACCATCCTATGTTTCTATGATCTGTGCCCCTTTCCATGCCCACCTTCCCCAGGCACTCAGTTTGAAGACACCGAGCTGGAGAGGCTGAAGTTTGTGGACAGCATTAAATCCTACAAGTCCAAGGCGGTGAGTTGAGACCCATCCTTGGGCACGAGGTGCCTGGGCTGGGTTGAGAGGGAAGGTCTGTGTGGCCGGCTGGTCATGCAGCTCACCAGGGCTGGCACTTCCACCCCGGGCACAGACCATCTTTGAGATCAACGCCACCTCCCGGACGTTGGCCAGCACCGTGATGAGGTCAAAGCGGCGCCACGACCACGCCCTGATCGAGAAGTACCAGCGTGGGCAGCAGGAGAAGCGGGCAGCAGCTCTCAAAGGGCAGGGGCTGTGCCCAGCTCCCCCAGCACCCCAGGAGGGAGAAGGAGGAGCAGAGGAGGAAGATCTCCAGGTAACGGGGCAGGAATCAGGGGTTTGCCACGGCCATGCGAGATGCTGGAAGGCAGCCTGGGCCAGGTGTTGGCAGCACCAGGGCCACCGGGGCTGTGCCAGGGCTTGGAGGCTGGTGCAGTGACTGGTCAGGGGATGCAGCTCCTCCAGCCCCTCTGCTGTCCCCTCCCAGGATGTATTTTCCACCGTGGTGGGCCAGAAGCGAAAACGGAGCCGGGAAGGCGAAGCTGGTGCCAGGAAAAAGCCGCAGCAGGTGGCGCTGCAGGACGAGGATTTCTACATCCCCTACCGGCCCAAGGACTTCGAGAGCGAGAGGGGGTGAGTGTGGGGGAATCTCCCTCAAGACAGCCACCCTGCCCTGTGCCCCGGGCTGCTCTCACTGGCCCCCCTTTGCAGGCTGAGTGTGGGCGGCGAGGGCAGCGCCTTCGAGCAGCAGGCAGCCGGGGCCGTCCTGGATCTCATGGGTGACGAAAACCACAATCTCAACAAGAGCAAGCAGCTGCTAAAGTGGTGAGTGTGGTCTATCTGTGGGCTGGGGGGGTGGGAATCGGGACCCAAGGTCCCACTGCCTGGTCCCACCATCCCCCTTTCTCCCAGGGACCGCAAGAAGAAGCGGTTTGTGGGGCAGACGGGCCAGGAAGACAAGAAGAAGGTGCGGACGGAGAGCGGGCGCTACATCAGCAGCTCCTACAAGAACAACCTGTATCCTGCCTGCACCGTGTCGGGGGCTGGGGATGGAGGGAGCCTGTCCTGACCGGCTGGCAGCCACATGGCATCGTGTCCTGCTTCTGGGGGCTCCATCCTGCACTGACTGGCCCAGAGGCCTGGGTAGGGAGGCTGGTCACAGCACCATGGTTTGAGCGATGGGTCCCTTAACCCACCCCGGCCCAGCTATGAGAAATGGAAGCAGAAATACAAGGTTGATGAGCGGGATGAGGAGGAGGAAGGCGCACGAGGCAGGGTGCAGTTCAGAGGGAAGCACCGCCACAGGCACGGTGAGTACCCGGATCAAGTAACAGAGCCCCACATCAACCCCCCGCACACCTTGCTCTGGCCTCCGAGCCAAACCTGGCTGTGTCCCTCCACCTTAGCAGGGCCTGGGCAGCCCCCAGCCCAGGGTAGGGTGCGCTCGGAGCTGAAGAACAAGCAGCAGATCCTGAAGCAGCGCAAGAGGGCGGCAAAGCAGCGGTTCCTGCAGAGCGGGGGCCTGAAGCGCCTGAAGGCCAGGAGCCGGCAGCGGGTGCAGGAGCTGCGGCAAATGGCCTTCGGACGCCGGGCCGGAGGCCTCAAGAAGGGCAAGTTGAGGAAGAGGGTGTAGGGGAGGGGTTGGGGCTGGGGGCCAGTTAAGGAAACATTAAATATTTGACTGGTTTTACATCCTGATTCCCCTTTGTCCTCACCAGTTGTGCCAGGGGTAATTCCTACCCCCATGGGCCACCCCACCCCGGCGCAGTCCTAAGGAACCAAGTCCTGTGGGTCCACACTAGGGTTTATTTTAACAGGAGACCCCTTCAGAGATACCAGTGGCCGCTCCTGCTTGGGGTGCCCCTCACAGGAGGGTACCGCCCGAGGTTCAGGCTGTGCCCTGGGCCCCTGCCCCGATGTGGTGCCATCCCTGTGTGCCTGTGCTGCTGCCATCCATGTAACCTCTTGTCTTGGAGGGTCCCAGACTTGGCAGGGAGCAACCTCCATCCCCAGGGGGGTCCTGGGGACCCCACAGTGGCCCTAGCAGCATCCATCTCTCCAGTCCCAGGAGCAGGCGGTTGTCCCCAGGAGCTATCCCTGGATAGGAGACACTCCAGCACCCCCAAGGTGCAGTGGGTGCATGCTGGTGGCACCGGGCGAGCGTGGGGGGCACAGCCCCGGCTGCCTGGGGCACAGCTCGGCGCTGATATCAGCCAAGTCCTGCATGCAGAGCAGCACCTGTGGACCCAGGGACCTTGATGCCACAGCCACATGAATGTCTTCATGTCCCCCCAGCCCTACCACCCAGGGGATATACTGACCACTTCCAGCTGGGCCTTGGTGTCCTCCAGGGCCACGTCTGTAGGAACTTGGAGTTGTTCAGTGGTGAGCTGGAAGAGGTTCAGCACTGCCAGCTTGATCTGCCCCAGCAGCAGGGTCTTCTGGGCAGCTCTGCTCTGGATCTGGGCCCAGCGGGATTCCTGGGGAACAGAGTGACAGGGAGGCCTGGCCCCTCCCACCCCAGACACTGCTCCACATCCTCTGCACACCCCGATGGGACAGGGGCATCTGGGAGTCCTGGCTGTGGGTCCCTCTATGCCCAGTTGCTGGTGGTGTTGTCTTCTGGGCATGTGGGGACCCCCAGCTCAGCCCCAGGGGTGCAGCCCAGCTTCCCAGCACCACCATTGTGTTCGGCAGCTCCCTTCTGCAGGGTACCCTGGCCCATAATCACTGCCCCTTTCCCCTCTTCTTAGGCACCCCACATCCCTCCCTTACCTCCTGGAGCACATCTTGGCGGGCAGCCTCCAGGTGTGTGTGGAGCTGGGCCAGCTCATCCTGGGTATGCAGGAGCTCATTACCAGCCCCCTCCTGCTGCTGCTGGAGCTGTGCCCAACCCTGGGCCAGCTGCTCCTGCTTGGCCTCTGCCTGTTGTGCCAGAGCTGCCCACACCTCTACCAGTGCCCCGAAATGGGCCAGCATAGCTGGGATGTCCTGGAACTGGGCAACAAGAGGGGGCTGAGAGGTGGGGAGGGTGCTGCCCCGGCTGGAGCTGACACTCTGTCAGAGGGGCTTGGGGACATGCAGGGTGGCACTGCAGGGACATGGGGACTCCAGTGCTCACCTGCCCCACCTTGGCCAGCACAGCCCACAGGTAGTCGTGGAAGCGGCGAAGGCTCCGCAGGCGCCGGTCCAGGCGCTCCCTGCGCCGCAGCAGCCCCTCGAGCTCCTGGCGCAGGCGGGTGGCCTCAGCACCCTGCCCCGCTGCCCGCTCTCTGTCCACCCTGCCCTGCCACAGTGCTCGCTCCTGCCTCTCCGCAGCGGCCTGAGGTGTGGGCACGGGGTCAGCGGGGCCTCACCACCCGGCCCGACCCTGGCCCCCGCCCCAGCACCTTGAGGAAGGTGTTGAATTTGAGGCTGACATCCCGGAGCTGCTGTTCCCTCTGGCTCAGGTGCAGCCTGCGCTGTGCCAGGCACTCCATCCTCCGTCGAAACTCCTGTGGCAGTGCCAGTGCCGAGGGCATCACTCCACGCTGGAGCACCCACGGCAAGGACAGGCACCACTGGCCCGTGAGCAGCTGGGGACGTGTCCCCTGGCTGCTGGAGGGCCTGGGGGTCACCCTTACCTCCTGCTGGCTCTGCAGTGCCCGCTCCACCTCCTCCATCTCCCGCCTCTTCAGCATCAAGCGCGAGGAGGGCAGCAGGGTGACGCCATCCCCAGTGGGCACCGTCCTGCCGCGGGTCATGGGGAGCTCATCGTGGACAGGTGGAGAGATCCCAGGCAGAGGCACAGGTCACTGTGACATGGCTGCGCCCCCCAGGGACCATTGCTGCCTGTCGGGACTTCTCCACCCTCCCTCCCACTCCAGCATCCCCCTGCTCTGCTTGGAGACCCCAGTGCCAGGGCAGTTGTGTCCCAGGGAAGGACAACTCATAGGCACAGCCTCAGCTTTGTGATTAGACCCAGGGAACCCCCCCGGCACCTACCCCTGGCTCCCCATTTCCAAGGTTGGCAGCAGGAGCGCTGCTCCTGGAGGGGCACCCATATGAAAGACACCTGGGAGATTATCAGCACATGGGCACCTCTTGATGGGTGCAGATGGAGCTCTGGTACTCACCAGGATGCCCTCTCCTCCTTGCGTGCCCCAGATGGGAACACACCACAGCCCCCTGCCTGGGGACCCAGTGCCCACCTGGTGACACCCAGCCCAGCAGTGGCAACCCAGCAATGGGGCCATAAAGTGGCAGAGCAGAGACAGGGGTGGGTGGGCAGCAGGAGTAGGGGGGCATCTCACTCACAGCAGCTTCAGCTTGTCCCGGAAAGCTGTGCTCAAGGCTTCCTCCTCCGGGCTGAAGGCCATCTCTTCCCGAGCCTCCTCCTGGCCGGGATGGCAGCAGCACAACACTGTTGCCAGGGGCAGCCAGAGGCTCCCATGGCTCCCTGGGATTTCCCTGGCGTGGCTCCCAGCATCGCCCGCGAAGGTGGCATGCTGGGCAGGGCAGGGCACTGGGGCTCCTTGGGGACATCTTCCAGGTCCCCCTCGCAGCCCCCACAGCACTCAGCCCCCACTCCAGCCCCTCAGAACCCTCTTGTTCAGGTTCCACTCCCCTTAGAGACCACTGTGCACATATAGACCCCAGCTGCTGCCCTGCAGAGCACTCAGGTGCCCCCTGCACTCCCTTCTGCTCCATCTCATGCCCATATGCCAGGGAGGGCTCAGCCCCTGCTGCTTCTCCCAGCATGGATGTGCAGCTCCTCTCCCTGTGTCCTGGGAATGCTTCTGCTCCCCTCCACATGCCCTCAGGTCCCCCTTATTCCCCCCCACATGTGTGCTTGTGTCCCCCATTACTCTTCACACACAGATCCGTCCTGCATTCCCTTCTCCAACACCCTCTACACACTTTTCCTTCCTGCTCTCTGCCTGTTCCCACCCAGATGTGCCAATTCCCTCCCTTTCCCTCAGAGCACACTGGGATCCCTCCCTGCTCCCCTCCCAACACACAGCCTGTGCTGGGACACCTCAAACCCTTTCACAGGCTCTGGCTGCTATTCCACTCCTTGCAGTCCCCCCCCATGCTGCCTTGATTCCCATCCTGTGGATCCTGCTCCCCTTGTCCCCTCCTGATGTAAATTCCCTCTCTGCTTTCCATCCCAGCACCCCCCTCAAAGCCACACCACAAGGTACAGTCTCCTGGCTTAACAGAGCAAGGCTTCAGAAGGACTTGGGGGGAATATTTATAATAAAAAGAATTAAGCCTCCCCGGAGGCAGCATCTTCCACGTCACACCCGTGCACGGGCTGTTTCTTCTGTTATCCCAGCACCACTGCAGTCCCGTGGTGACTTTCTCCACCGTGCTCCCCACAACCCCAGCACTGCTCATGGCAACCAGGCCAAAACCCCTTACTGGTGCTCCAGTCCCTCACGGGTGACAAGATCAGCAGGCTGCTAGGACCCACTTCCCAAGCTCTGCCGGGTGTCACCTTGTGAAAAGGGCACCTGAGACAAAGGACCACGAAGAGAAGGGAAAAGAAACAAGGCTAGGGAAGGAAGGGGTGGAAGCAGAGGTGAGTGGGGAGGGAAGTGGAGCCTCTCAGACCAAACCAGCCCACTGCAGGACACCAGCAGCCTGTGCTCAGCCACGAGGTCATGCTGGACTCCATAGCTCCATGTGCTCCCACGGGAACGGGGGGATCTAAGAGCCTCGTGTCTCGTCTCCTCTGGCATCCTGCGGAGATTCCCCACCACGCCGCTCCTCATCGTCACCTACACACAGGGCAGCAGCACCTCAGCCAGAGCCAACAAGCCAGACAACAGGAATTCCTCCCTCCCTGGGAGCTGCTCCTGGAAGACTCAGCTCCACATGGGAGTGAGCAGCTCCCGGCCCAGAGCTGTGCTGGCCACAGGCAGCAGAGCTCACCTTGTGCAAGGCAGTTGAGGAACGCGGCCTGGGCGCTGTCCCCCTTGACCAGAGCCATTGCCTCGTGCGTGGTGCAGCTGCTGAGGGGCTCCTCGTCCCCCTTCCCCTCATCCTCGTCTTCTGAGTCCACCAGCACTAAGATGTCACCCGAGTCTTGATTCCTGTGAAGAGCAGAGCAAGCGGAGGTGGGCTAAGGGCTGAGGAGAGCCCATCCTGACCCCTCCCTCCAGCCTGTGCCTCCCCTGGCTCTGACACCCCTCTACAGCAAAAGGACTCAATTTTGAGAGACTCTTCCTATCCTGCACTAACCCAGCTCCAAGAGCAGCTGTCTCAGACCCTGCCAGCAGCACCACCAGCATCCTGCACTGTGATTCTGAAGCGATGCCACTCCTGCTCCAATGCCAAGTCCTCCACTCTCTCCTCACCCTCTTACACCCACATGGAGTCTCACTCATCCCCACCCCACAGGATAAACACCTCCCACCAAAGAACAGATTTGCTCTGGGGCTGGCTCCTGACATCTCCCAACCCTACTGGGAGATGACCTCTACCAGGAGATGGACTGGGCTGAGGAAAATGACTCACCTGAATGCAGCACCTGAATGGGAGAGAAAGGAAGGGAAAAGACAGCTTAGAAGCCATCACAGAGAAGTCCCTCAGGCAGTGTACTGATGGTTTCACTGTACAACCCCTGCCCACCCTGACTGCCTCATCTCTGGCAGCCACGTGCAGACAGGGACATGCAGTGACCCACCCACGTACTCCATTGAGAGCACCAGAGAGGTCACAAGGAACTGGGAGAAGACCCAGCACAGCACAGCTCCCTGGAGAAGATGAGGGGAAGGAGCCTGAAGTGCTCAGCTGGGACAAAATCTCGTGTTTCCAAACCATCTGACTGGGAGCAGGATGAGGTGCAAGGGCTGGATGATCATCGCAGCACACCAGAAGGGACAATCTGGTTAGGGATAAAACCAGGCCACCCCTGGAAGAAATAACCCACTCCTTGACTTGCAGAGGAGAGCTCCTACCTCTCAGGCACAGGAGGGGATTGTAGTACAAGACCAGGCCGGTGATGGTGAGAACAGCCAGCAGGGACAGCACCACCACTGCACCCACCACCCCGACGACATTCACTGGCTCTGCAGAGAGAGACAGAGGGGACACGGATGAGGAACTCTCAGTGCAAGTGGAAGAGCAGGTCCCGGGGCTCTCAATTCCCATCACCCATCACGGCACCAGTCTCACCAGCACAAGGGGTGAGGGTTTCAGGCACTTGTGGTTCACTGATCCAGAAAACACCACAGCAAGACCCTGTTTATCACCCGTGTCCATTCAGTGAAAGGAATTCAACCCTTTACCCACTGCCCCTCGTAGGGGCACCTCTGGGGCTGGAATGGCCCTGGCGAGCCGTGTCCCCAGGTCCCCCTCACCCCCCCCCGGGCAGCACCACTCACGCTGCACCGTCAGGCAGACGAGCAGCTCCCGCAGCCCCACGGGGTTCTGGGCCTTGCAGACGTAGCAGCCGCCGTCGGCGCCCTGCGAGCAGTTCCGGATGGTGAGTCGGGACACGTCGCCCTCCTGGGTGATGAGGTACCTCCCTCCAGTCTGGATCTCCAGCTCTGGCTGGGCCGTGCCCCGCAGCCAGCTGAGCCTGGCCGCCGGGGTGCTCTCCGTCACGCGGCACGTCAGGGTCACATTCTCCCCCACCAAGCAGGTCTTCGGGGGCTCCGATGCCAGCGAAGGGATTTCTGAAGAGCTCAGAGAGGAGAAAAAAAGAAAAGAAAAAGAAAAAGAGAGGAGAGTGAAGGAGGGAATGGAGCAGTTGAACATAACAAGCAATCGGGCACCTGACTGATTAATAATCATTAACAGAAGGAAGTCAGACAGGTGTCTGGGACTTGAGCGCTGTGGGTTTGGCCTGCAGCTCGCTCACGAGACTTCACCTGCCTTCTAAGGAGCAATCAGAGCAACTTCCACATTGCTCAGTCCCTGTCTCTGTACCCCCAGAGAAGAATAGGCAGGTTGGAGCCAGCAGGAAAATGGCAGAGAGGAGAAAGGCAGCCCAGGAACTTTCCTTGGAGTCAGCAGAGCTCTTGTGTCACCCTGAGAAGCTTTGGAGGGGAAATACAGCTCAGGTTTTCAAAAGCTTCACCAGTCAGACCACTCAGGTGGTTGAAGAGGGGCATGGGACCATGTGAGACCCTCCTGCTATAAACCCAGCCCTACTAAACTTTATCTCAGTGCCAGGAGAGGCACTAAAACCACCTCTTGCTGTCACACAGTCCCAAGTGCTTGCAGAGGGGAAGAGCTTGGTGCAGGGAGCTCTGCCAGCCCCAAAGACGGGACAAAACTCAGCTCACCCGCAGCTACCCGTGGTGGGAATCGTGCTCCCCGCACCAAGCCCTGCCACGCTGCCTCCTCAGCACCTCCCCCTGCAAGAAGCGCCTGCCTTAGAGCTCCGGGGGGTGGAGAACGAGCGGGATTTAGCAGCCTCATTAAGCGTTAATGAGGCAGGAGGTCAACTCACTGATCTCCACGGTGCACGCAGGCTCCTCCTGCCTGACCACGTGGCTCCCGACACACTTGAAGACTTTGCGGTGGGAGAGGTGGGAGCTGTTCAGCGTCTCCACGTGGGTGTCCGAGGAGCTGGTGGAGCTGATGACCCAGCTCGAGTTCTCCAGATCGTGCCCTTCTTCTCTCCAGTGCAGGGTGGGGTGGGGGTACCCCCCAGGCCAGCGGCAGAACAGCTGCAGCATCAGCCCGGAGGAGGAAGTCTCAGCCCAGCACTTTGGGGTTGAGTGTGGTGGATCTATCAGCAAGGACAGCACATGGTTAGAAACACTTCCAGGTCACTGCTCTCAGCACCTCAGGGCCAGAACCCCCTCAAGTGCTTGTTTTTGCCATCACTCCCCTCAAAAGTCTTCCTGGTTTCCCCACCCATCTTGCTCCCTGACCTGCATCCCACAGCCCCAGAGGAGCACAGGTCTGGATGGCAGCCAAGGGGGGCCAAGCAGGTGGCTGTACTGCAAAAGCCATCACACAGCTAAGCCTCGAGGGAAGAAACAACTCACTGCCCCAGCTTCACCCAACAGAGATGAGATGAGCACCTAGACATGGAGCTGGAGAACATAATCTCCACGGTGCCCCCAAGGGCTGCAGCTGTGAGGGGGTGACACCGATTCACACTGCCTGGGGACAAGGCTCTGCCTCTCCTGTCACTGACACACACTCGGCTTTCCCCGGGGCACATGCAGAGCACCAGGGCTCTGGCCACGGGACAAAGGACACTTCTCAGAGTCACCAGCTCAAAGCTGTCCCAGCAAGCCCAGCTGTGGAAGGAGGAGGCTGTTCCTAAAGTACAAGATACTCTGCCGACGGGAGGGCAGGGACACGAGCACCACCACGCTCTGCTCCTCCCCGCACGGTACACGCATCAGGCTGCGGCAGCGGGGACAAACTCCAGCCTGGAAGGCAGGGAGGGCCTGTCACTGCTGGCCTGCTGCCAGGGTCACCTCATAAACCACCAGAGTTTGTGTTTGTTGTTTAAATACGGAAAGAACCCGACGATGGCAGAGGCGGGTCACAGAAGGAAGAGAAACCCAGGAGGAATCCCCTGCTCCCACAGCCTCCCGCAGAATGAGATCCTCCCTCCCCTCCCGCCCCCCTCCCCCCCCTCCACCCCCCCCCCCCCCCCCCCCC
>JAOEGS010010771.1:0-24306 GCA_025447755.1 Corythornis vintsioides
TAGATATCAGGAAAAAATTCTTTACAGAGAGGGTGGTTAGGCATTGGAATGGGCTGCCCAGGGAGGTGGTGGAGTCCCCATCCCTGGCAGTGTTTAAAAACATGTGGATGTGGTGCTGGGGACATGGTTTAGGGACCCTGGCAGTGCAGGGTGAACAGTTGGACTCAATGATCTTAAAGGTCTTTTCCAACCAAACGATTCTATGATATTTCCAAGACAGAAGAAAAATAATTACTTGCCAACCTGAGAGACGACAGCTACACTGACCAGAGAGGTGAAGGAGACCTTTTTAATTTAAACAAATGCAGGGTATTATCCGGTCTGGAGTGTTTGAGCATCAACTGAAAGCAAGTGGCCAACTCCTGGGATCAGTACCCTTCCTCGGTAGGGAGAGAAGTTGTTATACAAAGCAGAATGAGGTAAATGAAGTTTTCATTGTGGATGAAGAGTGGGAAACACTGCTGACAGTCAGCTCAACCGGCTGATGAAACAGCAGCTCCAGGGAGACTGTTCAAAGGTTCTTTCAGTTATTTAATGAAGTGTGGTTGAGTTTTGACCCCTCAGTTCCAGTGCCTGAGGACTTCTATGACTGTTTTAGGTCTTGCTCCTATCCCTGAGCTCATTGACTACCTGCAGATTTTTATGTTTCCTATTTCCCTAGATTTGTATTGGTTTTCTTTCTTGCTGCACAGAAGGCCATGCAACTGACAGAACAAATTCATCATCCAGTGAAGTCGGGAGGGAGACTGAGCCCAGGAGCCCACTAGGAAGCACTGGGAACAGGAGGGGAATTCAGCCCGCATGGGCAAACCACCTCCCCAGGCATTGCTTGGTGAACAAGGCTCCAGCATTTACGAATTCCCATGGCACTTGTAACAACAGAAGGTTAAAGAAATCAGTTTTATTTAGAGAGAAGGGACTTGTCTTAAAACTTTTGGTCATTTTTTAAACCACAGTGGATTACGCACCCTACTACACAGTGCACTCCTGCACTGGCCGGGGCTCCTGTCGCCCTCATTAGCAAAGTTTTATCCTTTAAAAAGTGCAGGTTTGATCCCCCTTCTCCAGAGGTTACTGCCAGGAGCGTGGCTTCTTCCCCCTCCCAGTCCCCAGCTGGGGACCTGCCGTCCCACACCCGACCCCAGTAGAAGCCCTGGGGCAAACATGACCACAGCCAAGGAACAGCATCTGCCAGAGAAACATATTTTTAACTCCATTTTTCAAATTAAATTAAGGAGAAGGACCTGGGCAGGCAGCCCCCAGCTGCTGCTCCATCCGTGGCTGCAGGTCGCTGGCTCAGGTGAGTATCACTGGTGATACTGCTCTAGTTTTTGGTGCCGATATGGAACGAGAGTGAACGGCAGCTCACCAGACTGCAGTGTCATAAAAAGACCCCTGCCGAGGGTGCAGAGAGTTTCTTTTGCTGCCCCTCAGCTAGAGTACATAGAAGTCATTGTTGTTTGACAGGTCACTGTAATGACAGAGGGCGAGAGCGGGAGCCTGGGCTGGCAGAGGCTCAGGTCGACTTCTGCCCTGAAAACCATGCACCACAGGCCTGCCTGAGCCCGGCTTGCAGAGATGAGCGTCCCACCTGGGCTCAGCCACAGCCCGGTGCTTGCGCTTCAGTCTGCTGCTGCCGTTGCAATAGGTCCCACAACACTGGCATGTCAAGAAGTGCTTGGCTCGGTGCTTGGCCTTTGACTCACTGGGGGCCAGGGTTATCCCTCTGGGAGTGAGAGTCCCTGCCGCAGCTCCCCGTGGGTCAGGCTGCCCTTTCAAGCGGCTTCTTCTCCTCTGGACGGGGTCCAGGCTGATGTCTGACAGGGAGGAACAGCTCTCATTCCAGCCAGAGCCAGCGCTCAGGCTGCGCAGTGGCAGGGCCAGCCGCAACGACTTCCAGAAATGGGAGCCGGAGCGCTTGGACTTCTCTCCTTTCCAGGTGACAAAGGAAACAGACTCCTTCAACTGGAGGATACTGGGGTGGGTGCACTGCAGTGGCCTGTACTCCACTATGATGAGCTTGGTGGAGATGGCGTTCTGGCACATGATGCCCAGCTTGAACTCCAGGAGGCTGATGCTCTTCTCTGTCAAGTAATCAGGACTCAGGACCACAATCATCCTACGGCTCCTCTGGATGAAGTCAAACACGGCTTCAGTGGTATCTAAGAGCACAAGGACAGAGGATTTGGGGTGCACAAGAGGGAGGGATAAGGAAGACAGAAGCTGAAGAAGCTCTTTGGTGGCATACCTACAAAGACTCCTTCTTCCCACAGAGGAAAACCTGGCACAAACCCAGTGACTTTCAACTTGCCCACGCTCCTGCCAGCAGGGACTGCAGGAGCAATGGCAGCATTTTTGCTTTGCAGTTGATTTTTGAGAAGGCTGAAGTGGTAAATGAGAAGCCAGAACAGCTGGATAAGCCAGGACGGTGCCCTGTCTTCTGCACAGCATTACTGCTGCTCAGAGAAACCCAGGCATTTAATAAAGGGCAGGTCTTGTTCGGGAACCAACTGCCCTCAGGTCTGGCAGCCCTTTGTGCAGGGGGAACAAAGTGAAGCAATCATGGAATCGCCCCACAGCTTGCACTGCCGAGGCCAAGACCCACCTCCCTCCTTCTCTCCCTCCTTCTCATGCTCTCTCATCTAGAAATTGTAGACTCCAAACTTAGAAAGCAAAAATGTCAGCCTTAAGCTGCTCCATCAGTTCCCCATTCTGTGATGGAGGGTGAACCTACTGTCCTTCAAAGCATTCCTTGGATTAATTGCAGTTTGTAAAGCTCAGCAAGATGCATAGCTGAAACTGTGCCAGGCAAAGGCAGCATCTCTTTTATTATGAACATTGAAAAGCAGCAAACCTGAAAGATGCCCTTGAACTTCTATCTATGGCTTGGGATGCAGTAAGCATATTGAAGGTGTCATGGCTAATGGGTGAGCAGTGGAAAGGATGGGAATTAATAGAGCTGTGCCACTCAGCAAATTAACCCAAGCTGATTAACAGAACTGTAAAAATCCCACCCACGTACTGAGTGCTGGTGCCCAAGAGTAGTAGGGACCTGAGGACAAGGTGGTGTTTAAGCAGGACAGGGAGCACTGGAGAAGCTTTTGCACACTCAGTGAGGAAAAAAAAACCTTTTAGGAGTGTCTCGCTAAGAGCTGTTCTGGGGAGAAGAGCTACCTGCTGGTTCCACAAACTTTCACACTGCTGAAGTCTTGATTCCTCAGTCTGGAGACATGTCTCCCTCCCTGCCAGTGGAACACTGGTGTTTTATAGAAAGAAAAATACTGTTCCTTGGTGATGCCTTTTATTCCACCAGCACTTCTCTCTTTCCTTACCTCATTGCAGAAGGTGCACTGTGTTGCACCTGAATGCATCTTATTTTAACATTGTACACAGCAATGTTTCCTTGTTTTGTTGTTTGTTTGGGGATTGGTTTGGTTTTGGTTTGGTTGGGTTTTTTTTGCATGACTAGCTGTAAAACTCCTTGGCACTAGATTATTTGAGGACAATGACCTTGGGATAGAAAAAATGATTGAACGATAATATGGTAATGCAGAAAGTAAGGCACTGTTTGGTTCTTTAACACAATGCTAGAATTTAAATTGAACTATTTGGAGCATTTTTTTCTTGAATATAAAGTTTGGAGGAATTTTCCCCCTAGACAGGAAAACACTGATTCATTGAATCCAAAAGTAGATGATAAAGCCAGTTCTGTCAGAATTGTCACTTAATGCCATGAAACATTCTTACCACACTATTTCAAAGGCACAGAGAATTGGAAGCCATCTCCCAGTTTACTCAGACCAGATCTCATTTAAACCTCTCTATAACTGATTGAGGTACATTTTGAAATCAGCCAAGCTTCAACATTTTGTGAAAGAAAAAGCTCCTTTGCTGGTTTGAAAGGTCTTTTTGAAACTGGAATCACAGTGAAACGTAGGCAGGAGCAGCCCCAGGGAGGTCACCTATTCTACCTGCCTGCTCAGAAAGCACAGGTTCCATTAATGTGAATGATTCCAATACTGCTGAAATGAAATGTTTTGATTGAACTGTCAGTGATGGTTTTCTTTTATCAATTTGGAGTTTGCAACACTTGATTTATTTATTTATTTATTTGGCAGGGAAAATGCTCGAATTCTCAGATTTTATTTCTGTGAATGGGACGCATTTAGACTTAGCTGACCAGGATAGCTTGGGATGTTTAGTTTACAGTGTAATCCCAGCTCATAAAAAAATCCTCAGTAGCCACTTCACAATGTACAAGTTCCTCCCAGAGCCACCAACAGCACAGGCTGGGCCAGACAGCAATAATGCTGTGGGGTTTGGGTACCAACAGGCCTGGGAATTTGATACTCTTGGTTATCTGCTTTATACTAAAAAACCCCTTTCATTTTTTACTGGATGGTTACAAAGACACTTCACATTTTGTTGGTTTACTTGTGTCTGCCTAAAGGACCCCAGAAATGCAAGAGGATTCTAAAAGACACAGCTGCAGGTCCCAGCCCAGTAAAAGCTGGGGGATCAAAGTCCCTATACCCCAAATCAAGAGTAATCCTTTTGCTAGTGATCAGGAAGGGCAAGGGTCTCTCTCAACTTACCTGCTAGCATGCAAACAAGGGGAAAAAAACCAGGAAAGTAGCTTGGTTAAGAACAGAGGAACCTGAATGAACATTTTCCACCCAACTAAGTGGATGGTGGGGTGGACATAGCAGCCTCAAAATGAGCTTCATTTGTGTAGTTAGGACAGATTTCCAAGATTTCTGGTCAACACTCCAGCTTGGTCTCTCAAGCAGTGGAATGATGTTTCCTTCCCATCTTTCTATCATGTGACTGCCAAGTGAGCACTTTTTGGGTCAGAGACTTTCTGCATGTGCCTGTCCATTGCTGGGTGACACTTGAAAGCTGCATGTCACTGTGTTTCTGCTTGCATGGCCCTGGTAGAAGCTCAGGATCTCTGCAGTCATACCATGGAAAACGGCCCCCAACTAAGGAACTGTCCCCAAATGATCTTGATGCACAGTCATTTTTAACAGCTTTTTGCAGATGTAATGGGGAGGAAAATGATACTTAGGAGAAATGCAAAAGTGAAAATGTTTTATTGAAAAGCAAAATAAAATAATACTGACACTTCACAGACCAAATAACACAAAGGCAAAAACATACAGAAAAGAGAAGGGAAAACTCTGGAACAGCTTTACAACATCAAATGGCACAGGGTGAGGGAGAAGTTGTTTTTTCCAATTTGTACCATGCTGTTTCCCCATGAAATAACAATGAGGAACTTTGTATGAGCTGAATATTGATAAATGTTATGTTAGAGTACAGAAACTCAAATGAATCAAGTGAACTAGACAGATGCTCTGACAGAATCCCATAATGGAAACCACATGTGGCACAGGATGAAATGGGAGGCATATCTGAGGTGCTTTGCAGATCTGCCTTTCAGCTGGGACTGGGCTTTACCCCTGGCCTGACAGCTCCTACCCAAGCCAGTGGTAAAGCTCCCAGGGCAGAAGAGCCTGCTCCAGTGCTATTCCTTCCACACTGCTCTCTCTAGACCTCTCAGGCTCCCTTTGTAGCATTACACCTTTTGTCTTGTGGGTGCACTGCTGATGTCTTTCTGTAATCCTGTTCTGATGGGGGACAATGGCACCAAGGGCCACTGTAACATATGCCACAGAAAGTCTTGGTCTATTATTTATTCAGAAAACAATTTGAATAAAATCAGCAAAATAAATATTTTTAACTTCCTAAAGTAACCAGGTATTCTAGAACATCAGAAGTTCTCTTGGTACATCAGCTAAAAGTGAAATATAATGTGGTGAGGTCTGGGATGTTAATTAAATTTATATATATTTTTGAGTCAATTAAAAAAACATAAAACTGGAATCTAACACAGCTCTGCTTTGGACTCAGGGTCTTCCCTCTGCCTGAAGATCTGGCAGCTGATTACAGAGAAATACTGAAAAAAAACCAAAACAAAAAGTTTGCCAAAATGACACAGCTACAATGGCTTCACAAAGTTGTGCATGGTTTTGGGTACTATCTCAAATAAATTAGGCTTTCTGGAGTGGGGGAACCAGCTCTGTCCCTCCACAGTCAGCCACAGTAGAAAAGCTCATAATAGCAAAGTTTTAATCACCTCTGAGCGGATAAGCAGCTCCACTGCCTTCTGTCAAGCTGCCTGCAATTCCACCTGCTTAAAGCTAAACTTACTTGAGGTGGAGAGGTTGAAAAGGAAGGTGAGAAAGCATCTCTATTTGCTCCATGTTTGTACAGTACTTGGCCAATGGCATGGGTGGCTGCAGAGCTTTAAGGCTGGGTTGTTTATTGGGACACCCTTAAATACCTCCCTGCTCAGCTGGTTGAATAATGCACAGACTCCAAACTGTAGTGCTCTTTTAATGCTGTTATGAATGGATGGAAATACTCTGTACCCTGGACACCAACCAAGTGGAAGGGTAAGTCAGAGGTGACTCAAGAGTGGCCATTTATCAACAAAAAACAAGCAGCACTTCATGTGCTTAATACTGAATTCCACAAGTAAGTGGGCAGGCTCTTACACTGGGAGCTATGGCAGTATGGAGCTATCCCCAGAACTTGTAGTTTTCTGTGGAAACATGGTGAACAACAGTACCTGTCAACACCACACAGTCCTGCTGTGCTTTGGTCTGTCCTACAAGGAGAACACTCTCCTCTTTGGTCTGAAAAGCAAGTCTGCCAAGGGTTAACTCACCAGGTCCTCTCCCCTGACTGCTGCCTCCCATTGGAGCAAGGACTGGTACTCAGTGGTTTTGTTTTTTCATTTTGTGCAAAGGTTGCAGTAGCTGAGATTCAGCCTCTGTTCTGCAACTCTGGGATGCAAGTAAGACAGGAGGAGAACTGCTTTGCAAAGCCAAATGGCTTATACCTGAACCCTGAATTATGAAAGGCGATGTTCATATGCAGTCAGAGAACAATGAGTCTTCATAGAATCATAGAACGGTTGGGATTGGAAGGGACTTTTAAAAGTCATCTGGTTCAAATCCCCTTCAATGAACTAGACCATCTTCAACTAGATCAGGTTGCTCAGAGCCCCCTCCAGCATGACTTTGAATGTTTCCATTAATGGCTCATCTACCCATTCTCTGGGCAACTTGTGCCAGTGTTTCACTACCATCATTATAAAAAAATTCTTCCTTGAATCTAGTCTGAATCTACTCTCTTTTAGTTTAAAACCACTACTTCTTATCCTATCACAACAGGCCCTACTAAAAAGTGTGTCCCCATGTTATTGAAAGGCCAGAATAAGGTCTCCCTGAAACCTTTTCTTCTCCAGCCTGAGCAACCCAAACTCTCTCAGACTTTTCTCATAGATGTACCCAGCTAGACAGGGCTAGTAGTTTTTAGTGAGTTCAGGTAAGTTTGTAGGGTCCTCTGAAGAGCTGAACATAAGTGTCATCTCAGATGCTTCAGCAGCACCTTGCACAATGCTTCCTGCAACAGGAAGCACAGAGCCAGTAGGTGGGTTCAGTAGTAAACTGAGTTTCCTTGCAGTGCTTGTGAAGTCTTGCTTAAAGAAGCATCTCTCAGACATGCTCCAGCCTGTACTAATGAGAGATTTCTCCTGAGGAGTATTACAACCCTGAAGGATCTGGGGTACTCAAGCAACTGCAGAGTCCCAGAGACTGACCTTTTATTAGTAAAAATGCTACAATACAAATATTACATAGCAGAGCTTTTTTTTTAAGTGCTTTTGTGAGAGCTATTTCACATTGCCAAACTATCTGAATGCAACTGCTCCCATGGAAATGTTGGGAGCAAAGATAAGGAGCTTCAAGAGCCTATGCTCCACTCACTGAAGCAGAAATCTGTGATCCCACAGTGATCAAGATTATAGAGCTGGGACATGCAGGAAAGGCTCTATACCAGAGTCATCTTTCAAACTGTCCCCCAGCCTCTGCAACAGGGACCAGTAACCAGAAAGGAGTGAAGCCGCTTAAGAGAAGGAGTGCTGTCCTGGATGCTAATAAAGGTCCTGTGGGAACTGGACCTAGGAGTACTGGCCTATAGAAATACCATGCTACCACAAGGTTATAGAGCTGCATCCCATCTAGATAACCCAAATTTAGACCTCGAGCCCAGGGCTTGAGTGGTTGATCACAAGGATCAACCTTGATCTTTGGTCTTTCTACTGCCAGAGCAGTAGAAAAGCTGCAGGCATGACTGTCCTTTGAAACACTTGGGACACAAATCCTTCATGGCAAACTTGAATTTCTTCACACTTCCTGGCCTAACTTGTGGAATTTTGTGGTTTGATTTGTTTTGTTTTCTGATGGTGTCAAACATTTTTCAGGGATACGTATGAGCCCATCAAGACTCAAATTCCTGTTGATTTTTTTCACTGGCATTTCCACTTGCAGCTGCTTCCAGAACCTGCTCTTTGGGAACTTGGATTTCTCGCCTTTCCATTTAATGACAGTCAAAGCCATCTTGGCCTGCTTCAGCTCCTTCACTTTGCTCTTCTTGATGGCTTTGTACTGCACTAGAATGACTTTGATGTTGCCCTTGGAGGCCATATTCTCTAGACCAGCCTTGAGCTCAAGCAGGGCCTGTGTCCCCTGTGAGACATAGTTGGGGCTCAGGACAACAAGCAGACGTCGGCTTTTCTGGATGAAGCTCAGGGTTTCGTCCGTGACAACTGGGAGAAAGAAATATTGAGGTGGTGGTTAGTGATGGCTGAGAACATGCTGCTAAGCTGATAGTGTGACATCAGATGTCTCCTAAAGGGGACAATAAACAGCCCTTGGAGGCCCCCTCTAGAAAGCTATACTGGTGCTTCCCAACCCTACAAGCAATTCCAGGCAGGGCCTCCTAGACCATGGCTGGCACTCACTGACCCATACAGTGCCATCTTCTACTCCCAGCCCCACACTGCTTGCAGATGTGTTTCTTCCTCTGCCTAAGGCAGCTACATCTGAAAGGCACATTGCTACATGGCAGTGAAACCATGAAATGCTATAAGGATGACACAGGGCCAAGAGGGCTGCTCTGATAGGCTCAGATTTAGCCTCCTTCTAGTCAAGAGTGGAAAAAGAAACTCTCTGGAGCAAAGCAGAAAAAATGCCAGCAGGACAACATAGAACTTAAGGAAAAGACTCACCCTGGAGAGGCATTGGGAAAGCCTGAATGCCTATACTTACATCTTCCTCTGGCAGATACCAGAATGGTTATGGGTAATCCCTTCACTCCTCTTGCCTTGGCTTCCCCACACCAAACACACTCCAAGTTTCTACTCTGTCCCCGAGTGCCCTCATGAGTTAATTTGCTTTAGAAATACTACTGTCCTAACGCCTGTTACTCATCAGTTGTTCCTGTTGCTGTCATTGATGAAAGCAGATATGAGTGTTCTAAGAAGTGCAAAGTAAACTGCTCTGAGGACTTGTAAAGAAGCATTCCCAAAGTGACACTTTTCAAACTGGAGACGTGTTATGGTAACTGTGGATTAACATTTGTAGGTAGACTGTTCTTGGACACCTTTCTGTAATTAATGTGAAAATTCCTCCTAAGTGTGAATCCCAGTGCTTGCACTCTCTGCTGCAGGACCTCCTATTTTCCATTGACAAGGGAACACTCTTGACTGGTCAGAAAATACAGTGTAGAATAAAATAACCCTGACGGGCAACTTCCTTTAGCTGTCAAGCACGTTTGATTAGTTCCTGTCAGAAAACTTGTAGGATAATCCATCTCCCACTGTTTCTTCATCAAGGACAACATAACTGTCTACCCATGAAACAGATGCACACTCTGGAGGCATTACATCAGCTGCCAAAAGCTATTTTCTGGCCCATTGTGCTTCCCCAAGATGGGTATTAGTCAAATCCTAAGAAGCAATGGGGAACTCACAGCAGTGCTGCAAGTGACAGTGCAATGCTGAGCCACCCCAGCAGAGCTCCAGAGAGCTGGTGCTGGATTAAGGCTGGTGGTGACCACCATGGTGAGTGGGGAGAGAAACATTCCAGGAGTGAAGGTGAAGGGCAGGGAGCGCAGGAGAGCTGCACCTAGAAGGGACATGAGATCCTGCAAAGGGAAAGGAGAAGGATGGCAAGAAGTTGCAGAGGCAACAGGATAGAGATGTATGTCTTGAGGAACAACTGGTAAGAACAACTCAGATAAAACGTGCTCTAAGTCCGGCTCTGGCATCAAGCAAATTGAGTACAGAGTGTCCTGCCATTTCATCCAGGATCTCTCTAGAAGGAACAGCAAAAGGACTGCAGCTGTCTTCCTGTCCACTGAGGTGCTTGTATTTATCTGCCCTCAAACTGAAGAGGTGGTGTGTCCTGGCAAGGATCTAGGACAAAGATAACAGGATCCCAGACTGATTCTGCTCCTTCTGTCACACAGCTGGGTTGGGACTCCAGCAGTCCCTCCTCTCCTACCCAAAAGAGACCCCAATGGACTTTATCAGCACAGGGTCTGTAATCAGTGGGTCTTGACCCAAAGCCCATGAATTCAAAGCGGGGCAGGTCTGGACTGAAAAAAGGTCAGACTTTGAACTTTTAGTAGGCATCAGGGATCATACAGCCAACCCCGCCCTCAGGACACTGGAAATGGACTGCTGGCTAGATTTGTGTCCTTGCCGCGGTCATCTCTGTGACTGCACATCTGTGGAGTTTCACAGAATCATTCTTGGTGATTCCCTGCATGCCTTCAGCGGATGCTGAGTCCAGAATCTTGTATGATTAAGCCTGAAACAGTTAAAAAAAAATAAATCTACACTTAGTGAAGAGACCAGTCTCACTACCTGCAACAAAGTATTCTTAATCATAGCAACTTATTGGCATGCCATGTTAGGCACAGACTCTAATTAATGAGGGTGAGTGGGAAGCCTTCTGGAAGGGCATATTTTCTTCTCACTGATGTCACCATCCACACCTCCCTCAAGGAGACACTCACCATTACCCATTGTGAGCTACAAGTCTGGTCCAGTATCACACTCCCCCTGCCTCTTTTCTTTCTAGCCTTGACTTCATCCCTGTATTTTAAGGCAGCTCAGAGAGTTTGTATAAAGGTCTGGCTCCCTCATGTTGATAGATCAATCACTCCTGCACAGAGCAACTGAAATAACCAGCAACCACCACTTGCCCACCGCAGCCTTTTTGGTAGCTCCAAGCATCTGCAACATTGTAACATGAAGCAAACACACTAGAAGACAGCAACAAGAGATTGTTAATTAAGATGGCGAAAAACAACAAAGGATAAAGTTAATTTGGAAAGGCCAGTTGCTCTCAATGAACATTCCTCTCAAAGAAAATTAAAGGGAGGATGTGTGTGGAGTACAGTCCCGTGTGAAATACTCACTGTCCCCGGGGAGGCTGTCTCTGTCGAAGATACACAGCTTGTACCCAAACTCGTTCTCCAAGACTCCCCGCAGCGTCAGCAGCACAAATTCCTCCTCCTCCGCGTTGCGGGCGTAGGACACGTACACGTCGTACTCCTTCCCGTCTGAGCAGTGGCAACACAGGGCAACAGAAACGGCAGAAGATAACACTTGTGACACTGCACATGCTGAGCCTTTGACTTCACAGGCAAAGCAGATACAAAGGCTCACATTGAGCCCAGGCACTGAGGGGGAAGACCCGCTGATTTCCATAGTTACAAGACAGCAGTGCTGCCTCTGTGGCTACCCAGCCTGAATGAGCAGGTACCTAGGCACTGCTGGGTTGCTGAAGGCACGAGACTGCAGCAAGATGACCAACCCGTTCTCTCCAGGATCCTTTTGTGTTTTGACATCTCTGACATTCCTTCCTCTCACTGCTGTCTCCCCACAGGAGCAGTCCCACCAGACAGACTTGCACCCTGCCTACGCCCTCTGAGAACTGCTGCACCCCCATGGCAGGCTCACACCACAAGCTGTAAGGGCTTGAACATCCTCCTTATCCTACAGAGGAAGGAATCTCAGCTCAGAGTCCCAAGAGATGAACTCCCAGTAACACAGTGAAGCTGTGAAAGAACTAAGGACAGAAGGGTGATTTCCTGATCTGTCCTTTTGGATGCCTTCCCATATTTCAAAGCAAATCACTCTGGGTTAGTGAATCCTTATGTAGAGTCACCAGAGAAACCAGAGACTTATCTTGACCATCTAGATCAAACAGCTAGCCATCAACAGGGCAGTGTCCCAGGGAGTCTCCCACGTCTGTGCTTCATCTCTGCAGAGAATAGAGAGGACTTCCCCTGACCCAAGCCCAACTCCTCTTGCTCTAAAATGATTTACACAACTGAATGCAGGTATAGAAATGGAAGGTCAAAATGTCATTTTGCTGTGAAGAGGGGTAAAAATGAAAATACACTAAAAGGAAAGGTCTATCCTGTAGCAGGACAAAATAAAAATAAGCCCTTTAACTCCTTACCTAGAATGGTTTCATCTGTTCCAAAATGAGCCCGATAGAAGAGGACCATTTCAAGCCAATAGACGTGATAGATGACTATCAGCACCACAATGAGCAGAATGGTTGCCCCCAGTCCACAGGCCAGCTCCACGGTGTACTTCGGTGCTACAACTGGGTTCAAAAAGAAATAGTTTGGGTCTGGTTTACAGAACAGGTTGAGCCTTCAGATAAACAGGAACAAGCTTATGTCACATGTAGCCAAACACCACAGGAACAGCCAGGAGCCAAGCTGGCCCTTCAGAGCAAGATGGTCAAGCCAAGGCTTTTCTGGCAGGACATGTGATAGCTGCCCACCCTGGAGTCCCCATTCTGGGTTACTAGGTCTGGTCAGGCTGGCTGAACAAGTCAAAGCACAGACTTGGACTTTCATCTCTGATTGAGACCCTGGGAGCTGCCAGATGGTAAAATGACCTGTTGGTGGAAACCACCTGCACAGTCCAAAGACAGATCATGAACATGATCTTCTCAGCAGTCTATACAAACTCTTGAGGCAACACAACAGCACTTACTTCTAGGAAAGCAAACCAAAGCTCACCTGTTACAAAATAAAGGCAATATCCATTATTTTCCCTCCTCATCAAACACACAGAGCTCTTATCATTTGTCCCAAACTGACAGCAAAGATTTAACTAGCCCTGGCCTGAACATTTTCTACCAGGAAAGAAGAATTAAGAGTTAATTAGAGAAAAGCTGAAATGCTTGCAAACATATAGGACTACCTGTGAGTATTACAAGGTCCCCTCCAACTTATGCAGTGTCTGTCACATCACTGCTGCTTCTTTGTATTAAGGACTGCAAAGAACTTTTCTAACTGTATCCCTGTGCAGCTCTGTTTTTATGGCAGTTCAGGAGGCAGCAGACGTGCACACTGACAAACTGCACAATACAAGAACAGCAGGAGTGGAAATATCACCAAATAAGTTATTAGAAATGAAATTACAAACAAACAAACAAAAAAAAGAAAACAGAAAGAATTTAACAACTTGCAATAGGTGATGAGCAGCAGAAGTACATGGGAAGGAGAAGGAAATCATCCAGAAGAAGCAGGAAACAGATATATAGAGATATATATATATATATAACCTAATGTAATGAAGGAGTTGGAGCCAACATTCAGAGCTACTTGCTAAAAATGGGAAGGTAAGTGCTGAGGGGTTAGATTCTGGCATGCTTGATGTTCTTATCCACAAAGGGATGGTCTGAACAGAAAGGAAGGGTGGTGAGTAATCAGGTCTTCTCAGAGCAAACACACCTAGCTGCATAGGAGCAGGTGGCAAAGAAGGAGGGGGCAGCAGAGATCAGTCCATGGGAAAACAGCACTTAGGCACTGCTGTATAGAGAAATTCTCTGAAGATTTTAGATTCACTTCTGCTAAATGTGCAAACATTATTATCCCAGAAGAGTTACATATGTAGGATGAACACACTGACAGATGCTTTCAGACTTTTTCAGCTCTGTGTTTGGTCTATTGTTCCTTCCTAACAATACAGAAAAGGTTTGTCTCAAAGGAATGGAACTAAAAAAGGACAAGTACCAAGAAGGAAGATAAATATCTCTTTCAGTTAAGACTTCTATAAGCATTCCTGAGCTAATAGGGCAGAGTGAGGGGAAGATGATGTCTGGCATGAGCTTCACAAGGCAAGGCAGCATCCCTTACAGGAGAGGGAAGGTCCAACCTAGAGTAAGTAGTGTGGAAGATGTAGATGAGGTTGATAAGGAGATGGAAAACAGTTCTTTTTAGTGAGAGGTGGGTCTGGGAAACAGGAACAAAATCTTTGGTAAGAAAAAGACATAGGAAAAACCCTACACTGAAGATAGATCAGTCCAAACCATCCATGTTGAGAGGGATGCATCCAGACTGGAGCTTCATCATAGAAAGGAGTAAAACCACAGAACATCACGGTTAGACTCCCTCACTCCCTGAGCCATGTCAAGGAGTGCAGGCTGCTCCTGGAGGACGCCAACTGGTAGTTGTTATGTCATGCAAAATCAGCACACAACTGAGTAAAAATAAATCATTTCAACCAGCCTGTCCCCTCAGGTCTGCTTCAACTATGGTATGTGGATAGGAAGAGAAGAACGGGTCCATCCACCTCTCTTCCTCCCCAGGCCCTCGCCCATGCTAAGATAATAGGTGACATGAATCCAAGAAGCTGCCATGCTGCACCACAATAAGCCAGCAGTGCTTGCAGAACAGCAGATGCTGGGGAGAAAGGCCTGATGGAATTGTCTGTTCTTCTGCTGTTCCTCTGCAGGGCAAGGCTCTAGGCAGGACTGACAGACCTCTGTGAGCACACCTCATTTCACACCCACTCTCCACAGGTATCTTACCTTTCATGTGCACCATGGCCTGGCTGTGGTCCTCGCCTCTGGCATTTCTGGCATAGCAAGTGTAATTCCGTTTCAAATCTGCTGGTGTGGCTTTTGCAACTGTTAGAGTCCTTATGACAGTTTTGTCTTCAAAATCTCTAATAGTTTCACTGTAAGAGGGAAAAACTAGAGCGTTACATACATGGAACTGCAGCAAGTTCTTAATGAGAAATACTCATTTCCTAATTTAAAATCTACCTCTTCCTTTCAAAAGGCCAAACCACCTAAACTGATATTTATAAATTGATACACACTTCAGATTATAAGACAGCTGGTCCTTTATCTGCTTTTCCTTAATATTTATTTTACCACTTGGAATTTTCTCATCGCAGTTGTGTCACGTTGCATTTTAGAGATAAAGGCAGTTCTTGTGTACAAAGCAATGAGAACTCAAGAACTCAGGTTTCACAGGCCCCATCGTATTCCCTACACAATCCTGGATGAGTCACTTTGTGTCTGCCTGAATTATCATCTGCAAAATGGGGATTACGTATTTCCTTTTGCCTTTCATTTTCCTATGTACATTTGTAAACAAACTGAGGCAGCAACTGCCTCCCATGTGTAATTCAGCATCCAGCAAACAAGACTCTGAACCTCATTTGGGTTCTTCATGTACCTGAATTTCTACTCCTCCTAATCAATACTATATATAATAGCATATTTTTTGTTTTCAGCCTCTGTTTTTTTTAATCACTTTTGCTATTTGGGAACATTCCTCTAAATAAAATTGTAGCTGTCCCTGTTTTAGAAGTCCTATGATAGCACCAGCTGTTGGCACTACTGCCAGGATCTGATCAAGTTATGATGTAAACTGGTAAACAAAGCTCTCTCAAATCCCTGTGTAAGATGAAACAGTGTCCAGGTCTGGAGGCTGGAGCTCCTGGTACTCTTTACAGCATGGTGCAAATAAATGGCTTTCTAATTTATAGGGAAGTAAGGAACTCCACACTCCCTTGCAAGGGAAAATGGGAGTGTTATATGTCTGTACTCACACCCCTCTGCAGTAAACAAGAGAAAAAATGAAGGTAACTATGTTACCTTTGTGTGACTTTTATCTGTGGGTCTGTGATGTCATCTGTGTTCTTCCCATCTATGGTCCACCATACCTCAGTCCGGGAGTCCTTCAGGAAGGTGAAGAAGACCTCACATGACAGAATGAGGTCATTTCCTGGAAAGAAAGGACCACAGTGAAGTACTGCAAAGCAGGAACATCAAGGCCTTGACTTTTGTGCTTTCCAGTGATCCTACTAGACTGAGCTCTGCCTCCCATGAGGAGGGAGTTAGGCCAGTGTCTACATTCAGGCATCTGAGAACAGTTTAACACCCCAGACATGTTGATTCACAAGAGACAAAATAAATAGGCAAAAACATTCTGCCTTCTCAAATGCGTTACAAATTACTTGACTGCACCAAGTGACCCACCCAAGGAGAGATATTCCATGCCAACCACTTTCATGACAAAGCCAGGTAGTATTGATCACTATACAGGGTACAGATGCCATAAAACAAAGCATCCAGCTCCAGAAAAGTGTGGAGATACTTGTTCAGCCATTTTACTTGACCTCAAGATCAGGCCTGGGAGTGTGAATAGCTTTGTGATCAGCCTGTAAGTGATTTTATTTTATACAGTGACTACGGAAGAAGTCTGACCTCTGAGGTCACATAAAAGCTATGATTGAAAGTGAAGACTCTGCTGCTAATCATCATAATTGGCACCACATTTATTACAACAGTGCAAAGGGACACAATCCACTCAATGTAGAGAATTTCTACAAAAAGCTATCAATCTAAGCAGATGCAGCTGGGTAAGGAGTGTGGTATCCCCTTACACCATTCTGTAAGGCCACCAAAAGGAGAGCTGTCACTAATTAGGAAGCAAATAGCCAAGAAGGGAGAGGAGATGAGCAGGAAGCAGCCAAAAGGCTGAAGTCACTAGGGCGCTGAATGTGGGAGGACAACAACAAACCACAGCCAGGGACAGGGCAGAGACAAGGTCCTAGAGGACATTCTCTAAGCAGCTGAGGGTGCCCATTTAATCTGCTTCTGCAGCTGCAGTCCTGTACCTCTGAGCCTGAATATCTACCTTCATTTGTGCTTGCAAAAATAAACTTTAAAAGCTGCGCTCTCTTATGGCATCACAAACTGGCACCCCACAGTGTCTTCCAGGCAACTTGTGGCAGCTCTGGTGCTCTGTGAGGGAAAGCTCTGGGGATGCAGTAGAAGGGGACAGCTGCTGTGCCTGGCTGATTGACCCTGTTCAGGCAGGCAGGCTGCCAGGGCAGTGACAGGAGGCAGCAAGTGTGGCAATTTACCTGCTTCCACTTCGTAGATAACTTTCTCATTTGGAGAGATGAACTGTGGTGGCAAGGCCTTGCTTGGAGATCCTGTGGGAGAGAACAGAGAGCCCCCACCACTTCAAGACCAGACTGCATGAGAACCTGAGGTCTTTGCAGCCTCATTCATGATACCCTTGTGCCTGCTGCTTATGCCTCAATCTAACTTGTGATACAATCCTGCTGCAGAGTTCCATGCAAAGAAAAATACAACCCCAAAACCCAGGGCCAGATCCAGATTTTGAGGCTCCTCTTAAGTTTAGGTTGTGTAGAAACAAGTTTCTGGTCCTTTCACATCAGAAGAGCTCCATACCCCTTTCATGTCTCACTGAACATCTCCTACAAGGCACAAGCTGTACCAGTTTATTTTTATTGCTGCTGCTAAAAAACAAAATATAAACATCATTTCCTGTCACAAACATTAAATTCAGCTCTTAAAGCAGCAGTTGGCATGAGACACAGCATGTGCTCCACTAGGTTTTTAAGCTCTTTCTATAATTCCCTGGCAGGAAAGTTGAGCCCACATACCTGAGACAGACCTGTCCAAGCATTGGTCTGGGTAACTGAAGCCCTGCCTGCCCAATTAACAGTCCTGATGGCAGCACACAAGTCTTGAGATTGCAAGAAGACTGAGGCAAGTTGGCTAATAATGGGACAATCCCACAAATAATGACAAGAGAAGGGCACTGGAGACAAAAATTAGTAAGAATGCCAGGGTTATGCATTCACATGCCAGCAGAGGGTACCCCTGGCCATCTCATGGGCTGTACCTCACCAGCCTAAGCCTAGTCACTCTGTTTAGGGCATTTGAAGTGGTGGGTAGGACCTCCAGTGCAACATGTTTTGCAGTCACACAAGTTGGACCCCAGTAAGTAAAAATATACCAGGTCAGTTGGCTAATGCAGATTGAGCACAGCCACAAATGGATCCTGAAACAGACTCTTCTTCTAGCTGTTTTCACCACTTCTTCAGTTATCCACCTGCATTTTACATGTGGTAAAGTCATTCTTACCCACCACCTTCATCTTTATGGTTCTGGTGAGATTGTAGGTTCTTCCGTGGTCCTTGAAGGTCACAATACAAGTGTAATCCCCTTTGTACGTGCTGCGGACAATGCTGATGACAAGCCTGGGCCCTTGGGGGTATCGGTCATAGAAGCCATCAATCAAGTTGCAGTTCTGGAGTCAGGTAGAAAAACACTTGAGTTTTGGGTTTCAAAAGTAAAAAGAATGGTTTAAATGCTACTGCAAAGAGCTGTTCTTAAACTAGAAATGTGATATTTGGAATGGTGATGTAGGTCAGACCTAAATACCATGAGCTTTGAGGGTGTTGGAATACCAACTGGTACGTTCACCTTGAAAAGGGGATGATGAAGCAGATATAATAATAGTTTTATCCCAGTATAATACAGATAATTTGATAAGAGAGCTGTGATCCATAAGTATCTTTGCCATCAAGGTGAGCACCTCAGCAAAGAGTGAAAGTAAAAAGAGACATGAAGAAAATGATGATGTATTCTTAAATGGATACTATGTCTAAAGGACATGTCCCCTGTTTACATCACTGTGTCTAACTCTTTTGGGACTAATCAAACTCTCCCGACTGAAGATGAGGTCTCAAAATGGGCAACTGGCAGAGAAAAGTCTGTAGTACAGCAACCTTAATAACTCTTCTCTTTCTGTCAGGGGAGGCTGGAAACCTCTGCCAAGTACCAAGCCAGAGCCCCCTTTTCAAAAGGGAGTTATGCATATGACATCTTGATTGTCATAAACTCCAGAGATGTGCACATTTCTAAGAGATTATTTCTGAATGGTACATTTCCAAATCAGATGCATTCTAATGGGGCAGTTTAAGACAGGGGTTATATATCATTAATGATTTTTATTAGGCATGAGATGAGTTGCTGCCTGAAAAATTACTTCCATGGGGCTTTTTGTTTAATTCTACTAATTGATTGTTGAGAAGTGAATTTTAATGAATGGTACAAGTAAAGCTTTCCAACTACTGAAGTTAAACTGCTCCTCTTAGATACAAAAGTAGGTTTTTTCTGAAGAGTTTTCAAGTTTGCTTGTTGGTTTTGTTTTGGTTTTTTCTTTTGGGGTGGGGGTTTTATTCTTGTTTTGTTTATTTTTAAATCAGCATATATATTTGTTCCCAGCTTTCTTTATTATTAAATTTGCTCAGACAGAACCTTCTGTCTAGAAATCCAAAAGTGATTTATAAGCTGTTAAGATAATTCAGTCCCATAACCCTCTGGCTACACATCCCCTGAGAATTCTTATTCTCTCTTGACTAGAGGCATCCACCTAGAGAAAAACACTAAGGTTAAAATTTAATAAAATTGAGCAGTAATTCTGTAGGCAAGAGCCTGAGGATGTCTGGAGACAGTCTAATTATCAGAGCAGTACCAAGAGTGGGGTAGGGATGTCTCCAACTTCAGAAAATAAGTTTGCTGAATTATGTCAAACAGGGCAATCAGGGAGGGTCCTTGCAGAGGCCTGATGTATAACTTCATGACCTCAGAAAGGATGCTATTAGCAGATAGTTTGCTTTGGGTTTTTTTTTTTTGTTTGTTTGTGTTTTAAACAGAAGAGAGAACTTGAATCAGAGTCTCCTTTCCAGAGATAAGTGATTGGCTCACACTGCAGGTCAGGTACACTGCCTGCAGCTCAACCTTGCTAGAATATGCTTCACTTGTGCACTCTGTTCAAAACAGTTTCAGTGTTAGCTCTCAGATCCCTTCCAAGAGCAATTCTACCCTTGAACCCAATGGAAACAAAGCTCTTAAAAATTAGTAAAGCTCCATTAACAGCTTCATCACTGGGGACACTGAAACATAGCTCCATGATTCTCATGCCAACCACTGTTTTTTCAGATACAACACAGCATCTCCCCCCTGCCCAAACAGGTCCTTCTTACCAAGTACCACTTGACAGTTGGTGTTACATTAGCAGGATAAAATCCATCAATATCTGGACAGATGATCTTCTCCTTGACATGCTCCAAGTAGAACATTTCCTCAGTGGGTTTAATTGAATGGCTTACACAAGAGTGGGGGTCTTTAGGAACAACCTCCAAGGGAAATGCAACTTTGCTGCAGTAGGTTGTATTTCTAAGGACAGAGAAGGATAGGCCTGATTAGTTGAAACTTTTTTATTCCTACAGCAGTGGAATGAAATAAAATTCACATCTGCAGTAATGAGCATCACAGTGCTGATGAGGTACATACAGCCTTACTTGACTCATTTATAAATGGGAAAGAAAACACCATCAGAGATGGCCACAGTAGCTCAGAGAAGCCCATAAAGATGACTAACAAGCAGCATCCACTCCCCTGCTGGTAAAGCAGATAATAGGGTCAAAGACATGATGAACAAGACACAACGTGAGGAAGATCAAAAAGAGCTCCTGTGCTCAGCGTATAGCAGATGCTATGTTCATTTTGTACCCCACTTAGAGGTGCTTTAATTTCCTAGAAGTCTGAATCTCATGAATCTTTGCCAAATTGGCATGCAGTCAAAACATCACCCCTGCATTTGAAGCTATTTTTACTCCAGACATACAGATCACTTCTTAATGGGGAGTGCCTGTGGATTTTGCCATGGGCTCAGCAATAATATTTGCATGGACACTTGCAGTAGCAAGGAGAGGGAAGCTCATTAATGTTTGTAAGGCTCCAAGCATTATTACGATGTAAATTGGCTCAGCACTGAGCAGTCTTATAATTGTAACATTCTTTTCCCATTAATGCTTATGCAAATGGTCTTCTCTCTACAGCAATAACTGGTGCTAACAAGCATAGTTTTCCCAACTTCCATGAACGTCCTTCAATTACACTAAACATATACAGAACCTGTACCACACAACCTACCTGAGCATGCACGTGTAATTCCCAGTGTCATTGAGAAGAGCAGGCCAGAACCAAAGGGTGTCTTTCTCCTTACTGATGTGATTGTCTGGGAGTCGAAAATTAATGGGCTCCTCCAGATCCCGATCCTGCCCTATCCTGTACCAGATTAGGGTTAAGCCAGCAGAATGGGCTGTGCTGTAGTTGTACTTCAAGAAGGTCTCAAAAAGTGGGCATTTGATCTTGGCAGGTTCCCCTTCGTAAATCTGGATCTGCTTCATGGTGTCCACACCCCAGTCATCGCAGCGCTCTGCAGACAGGAAGAACAAGGTACCATAGCTTGCAAGTCTACAGGAGAAAAACAGTTCTGTCCATGTTCCTCACAACCCTTGTTCCTGTCCCCATTAAAATCAGAGGCAAAAAAAGTAGTGCTTTCAGTGGAAGCAAACTGGGCTTTCATAAAGCAGAGTGAAAACACTCTGGTCGTTTCTAGAGAACCTGCAAACTTCTACTTTCATGTGTACCTCTCCTACCTTCCTTCCAAACTATTTATCCCCCATCTGGAAAACTGGATAGGATAATTGCTGCATAACACCAGAATACCAGGAAAATAAAAAAAAATTGTGTCGAAAGATAAAATTTGGATGAAAACAGTGTTGGAGGTGTGTGTGCATCCATGTGCAGTGACAGGGGAGATGGAAATAGAGGTTCTGAAATAAGAGGAAAAAAACATCCACAATGCAAACATCAACACTCAGAGTTATGAGCCATTACTCGTGACAGAACCAGAGAACTGGGGGTTGTGGAGTGAGGGCTGCCTTTCCTGTGGTGGATTCATACAAGGTCTGTGCATGCTACACTAACATTAAAAAGTACAAGAATTCTTAAGAGACACATAGCAACTGTTTATAGTGGAAGTTGGGAAGGGAGGCTGAGAGTCAGAAGAGTCAGTATGGACGAGGTAGCAGCAGGTTCTCTTGGAGATCCCCAGGGAGCCCCCAAGCACATTTCAACAGGCTCAGCATGGCACCATAGTACCAGGGCTGAATGAAAAGTCATTTGGTGCCCTTTTAGTTTGGGTGTGGTGTTTTTTTGGTTTTTGGTTGGTTGGTTTGGGTTTTTTTCCATTTATTCTTGCCCTTTGTGAATAGTTCAATGACAAACAGTCAAAACCCATTTCTCTTCCAGGTGCTCCTTTCTGCTCCATTCCTCCTCCCTCTCAGGATGCCCAGTGACAAAGAGACTTGGTGCAAGCAAAGTGTGGTAACTGGGTGTCAGCAAGGCCCAGAGCAACCACCCTGCCCACACCAGCGGAGAAGCCGCTGTCATCACACCAAGGAGACAGAGTGCGGCACTGCACACTTCCCAGTGCATCTCCTGGAGCTGCTGAGAGGCATTAGCCAGGGCAGCCTGACTGCTGAAAGCACAAAATGAGGTGGAACAGGAGAGGGGTGTGTGTGCTGCCTGCAGCAGTCCCCGGGAGCAGTGTCTCAGAGAATCTCGGGCATCCCAGAGATGACTCTGCAACGTCTCTCAGTTTGCAGATAGTAGAAGAACTTGGAGAGAGACAAAAACCAGAATACAATATGCTCTTTAAGCCCAGTTCTGAACTGACTTCACAAGCTCAAAGAGGGAATTCTGGCATTTTATCTTCCTTAAATAGACAGTGGGATGGAGCTTGTTGCCAAATTCATGCTTAATGAAAAAAAAAAAAAAGCAAAGAAATAAACATTTGAGAAGATGGGCCCACAGGGCTGGAAGGCATCAACGTGAACTCCTGTGGCTCAGCAACCTTTAGTCACAGTGAGAAAGAATCTGGGCCAGTAAGAATAGAAATGTTTTCTGGCAGGTTTACACATAAATGTATATGCAAGTTGCACTGGTCCTCCTGTGCTATGCCAAACACCCATATGACAGAGTGCTACTTTTGGAGGAAGAGAGTGAATTGGGCTGGGAAGAAGGAGTGAAGCTGCCCCAAGTACAAGTACTTGTTAATAGGAACCCCAAACCCAAATGGCTGGAGAGTGCCAGCACTCATCTAACACAGTATAGCTATTCCATTCAAAACTGCATAGCATCAGCCACCCACAAAGGCCCATTTTAATAGACTAAACAACTATTAGAAGCCTTATACCATGGGAAGGGGCGTAGTTACCAGTCACCACCATAGTGAAGGCCAACTGGAACCAGTACACTGCTTTATACAGGTGGAGTTAAGATTAGGTATGGTCAAGTTTGCACAGAATGGTGAGACAAATGAGCCTGGCAGACACTGCCTGCTCATTGCATGATGAAACACTGATTGGCATTCATAGAGGGCAGGAATTTGTTGGGGTGTTTGGTTTTGGTTTTGTTTTTTTCTAAAGAAAGGCTTTCCCTCTGAAAGGAGCAGTCCTAGGTCTGTAAATCAGGACACAAGGATTCTCTTCCTGGCACTTGACTTTACTGTCTCTCGTGCTGCATAAAGGCAAATTGTCCTTATGACTTCAAATGGCAGGACTGGAGAGGAAGAAAACAATATAAAACATTATAGTACTGAAATTCTTGGAGTCAACATCAATGAAATTTGCAATCGTGAACAGCTCTTGCATTTTGCAACAGCTCATAAATCAGCATTGTAAAAATACTTACCCGTTCTACCTGGATGGGTTACGGAAAATACTTTTTTTTCTTCCTAGATTACTCAACAGCAACATATGGGCTTTGTCTTCTTAGCTGGGGAAGAGGTGACCATTAATGTTCTTTACTGTAAGAGCTGCACCTGGAGATTTTGTTTCAGGGCTGGCTAATCCCCATGGCCCCAGAAGACACACTGAATGGACAGTTCTGAGGCTCCCCACCCCCATACTACCTCACAGTGCTGCATGTTCTGAGCTGAGCCCTGAACACAGCACGTAACTGCCTGGTAACGAGAAGCTACATCAATCACCACAGCATCGGCCACACAGCTTGAGATCACAGGCTATGCTTTCCACCCTGCTGGCAAGAACTCCAGCATGGCTCTGGGGGCTCAGTGAATAAATCTACAACCCACTGCTCACACCAGAGATCACAGGAACCCCGGGGACTGGAGCGTATCCCTCCTTCGCACACAAAACACCGAGGACAGAAGTTGTGACTCTTGGCACAACTTCCCTCCTCCCTGCTCCGTGATCATAGAATCACAGAATGTTAGGGGTTGGAAAGGACCTAGAAGATCATCTAGTCCAACCTCCCTGCCCGAGCAGGATCACCTAGACCAAGTCACCCAGGAGCAGATCCAGGCGGGTCTTAAGTGTCTCCAGAGATGGAGACTCCACAACCTCCCTGGGCAGCCCCTTCCAGAGCTCTG